>JAGDQP010000313.1:0-81794 GCA_022664845.1 Lepisma saccharinum
TAATCGTCATTTTTTTGTTACCTGTTGAGTTCTCTATCGTTTTATAATTTAATTTATTGTTATTTAGTTTGTAGTAATATTATTTAGTTTCTGGCAATGTTATTTAGTTACAGTGTAAAATGGCAATTCCAGCTGTATCTGAAACATAACAAATAAATAAATAAAAGCATTTTTTGAAGAATAACTTCCATATCGGAAATGATTTTATACATTGATCATTCCTTCCTTTTATTATTCCTTTTAAAGTTACTTCTTTCTCCGTATATTTGTAGGAAGAATCTTCATAAAAAGGACAAACCCAATGATTTCTTTGTTTGAAAAGAGAGACAAAAATAACTTTTTCTCTTTTCTGTTTGGAATAAGTCTTAAAATGTAGTTTGTTTTCTCAATCGTGTTCTCTAGATGAAGGGACAGAAGGGAATTTAGCAGAAGAAGAAGGAAAGAAACCAGAGAGGGAGTTTTATTGCTCTGCTGATTTAATTAAGTTACTAATTGAGTTTCCTATCTTCTTGGCATTTTGTTTCTTATTTTCTCAAACGACCTTCTGCTTCGTTCACATTTATCAATGTCACATAACAAACAACGTAGGTAACAGGATCCAACTGTCACCGCAACCCAATGTCATTCCCAAATTACAAATAATTGAGAGTCTTCTTTAAAAGACTAGCGACAGGATATATCTTTTACATTAATTTGCACAAATTAGGCATTTTTTTTATTCGTTATCACCCAACAACCTATAATAGTATCAACCTACACACACTCTCTCTCTCTCGGTATATATAAATATATACAGGATGGTGAAACAAAAAGTTCGAACCTCCCTTATCTTCTAATGTAGAAATAAGTTTCTTTCACGTCAAGTTTAGTTTTCAGGGGGACGAATTTTAAGTGTGTTGCCCCATTCCCTGCGGTCTAGTGGTAAAACCTATTTTTTTTAAATGCCAGCGTGGGCTACCTAAATTCATTTAAAAGCCCCTTTAATTCTATTTGCAAAAATATTATTTTCGGATTTCATCGAATACTTCGGAAGAAATCGCATTTCAAAGTTTTACTCATTGTACACAGGAAATATTAAGTTTGATTGCATATTAAGTTCAGATTTCATTGGATAAAAATGCTTTCCATGAAGGAACCGAAATCACCACCCAGTTCCAGTGATTTGATTCCTAAAATGTCCACCAGTCAAGTTGTCATGGATGAACAGCTGCCTCACAATTCATGTGCCCCATGTCCCACACCAAACCATGACCTTGGTCCCGTCACCTGCTGCACTGTCATCTTTCTATGATGGATTGGCATCAGAACCATAACCATAACCACACAGCTGAATTTCTAGGAACGATCTAATCTAAAACGGTGTCACATGATGCTTCAAAATTCTAGGCATAAATCTAAGATGTCAGCTGTTAAGATGGCAGCCATGAAGTCCATTCTTACCCTCAACGATATCCAGCATTTGGTCTCATTCTAGCCAGTGGTTTCTGATTATTCATTCACAATGAAATTAAAAAAATCTTTTCTTCTCAAGTTCGTTTTTTTGTTAAGTGTTGAAATTTACAAGTTTAAAAATGTTGATTACTTTGTAATAGTTAATTCTAGGCGAAAAATTGTAATACTGACTCAGAAACGATTTTTAATTTTGTACTCCTGCCGAACTTCTGTATTCGCGACAGTTTATGAAAAGCGCATTCTTTTGGTTCATTTTAATAAAATGGCGGCCGGTTTTCGTGCTCCAAATGGTGGCAACTTTTGATATTACTCAGCATGGCTTTCTGCATGCGAAAAAATATCTTTTATTGCAGTATTTTTACCCTAAATCGTATTTTCCCTCAACTAAAAATCTGTACACGTCAATAAAGTTATTATAGAATTGGTAATCGTCAAATTCCTTATCCTGCATTGCTATTAGAAGTAATTCAACACATACCGGTAATTGATACAAGATATAAAATCGAGTTCAATGAATAGAATAATTGGCAACAACCTTCTTGAAGAATAAAGATTTTATTTGTCACGCGCTTCTGGCTAACGGAACATAACCTAAATTAACCTATCATCAAACCAAAGCTTTGTAAGACTGTTGAGTCATCATAGATTATTTTAAGCCCATCCCTTGAGAAAATAACGTCACAAATTTAGCTCTATGGCATTGTAAACTTACTACTCTATAATTGTTTACATACACTCAGTGGCGGATTTACAATTTTGCCGCCTGAAGATACCCAAAAATATCCCTTCCCCATTACTCTGGGTTCAAAGAGTAATTAGAAAGAGTTAACAATAATCCTTTAAAATTTGATCGCGTAAGAGTTTCTCTACTTGATCTATTAAAATGTGTGAATAATGTAAAATAAATGATTAGCCCATACCTTTATTAATTTAACACAAACAACACATAGTTTACAATGCTTTAAATAATCCTCTGCCACTTGCTAAACTCCTTAACAACCTAAGTTAGCAGTGACGTGACTGACGACACATGTAAACCAACTCACCATGTATTATTGCGCATCACGTGTACTGAATATAATAGTAAAATATGAATAAGTACATCAGTTTTCTTAATATGATTGTGGCTACTTGATAAGTTACCTAAAATCTAACATTTCTAGCGAAAATTTAGAAATGAGCTCACTCAAATTCATGCAACTAAACTGGTTCCACTTACTGTGCACAAATGTCTTTTCCGTGATTAATTTATTAGAAAATAATACTAAAATAATTATAAAAGAGTTCTTACTGATGTTTAATGCACTGGCTCTCAGTTATTGATGTTTTATAACAAAGCTTTAAGTTTATATTCCAAAACTGAGTAGTCGCAAATGACCAAATTAACATCGTGTGCGAGTAGTTAAAATGTATGTTTTCTATTTATGGTATTACGAGGACATGTATATCCTCGTATATCAAGGACATGTATGGTATCAATTGTAACAGGTACTTTATAAATTGTAATTATAATAAAAACATACATTTTCAATAGTTTTTCACAATGTGTGAGGAACATGGAACTATGAATGTGGCAAAAAAGACGGACCTTTTTGAATGCAACTAATTATTAAAGAAAGTTACAAACACATCCACTGCACCCTTAGACATTGCAATTTGTAAAATTTGCACAGTGACGTTCATGTTTTGAAAATGGCGCCCTGCATGTGATCACCATTTTGACGTTCACATTCTGATAATCTCCGATAGAAATCGTCCATGTCACGTTCCAACATCTGAATAAGAATGTTTCTGATTTCAATAAGGATGTTGTTTTTCAACTTCGCAATGATGTGTGAATGTCTTGCATACACCATCTTTCAGGAAATAATCACTAACCTGGCAGGGCAACAAATCTTACCAATCCTTGAAGTGATGCGATTTACAGAAAGTTGACACAGGGCTTCCATTAAAATTCACACACAGTGAGACCGAAATGGCTACACTGAAGTAGCGCCATCTTGCTGGAACCAAAATGTCTTATTTGAAGGGAAGTGTACAAGTTCAGATCCGAGGAACGTGTTAATCATGTCATAATACCGTTTAGATGTGACCGTGGCTTCTCGTCCGTACTAACCCTCGAAAAAGAAAGGACCGATTATTCCATTGAGGAGTCAGCATACCACACTTGGACTTTCTGTGAAACTGAAGTTGAATCAGTCCACAAAGAATTGAAAAACATCCTTATTGAAATCAGACATATTCGTATTCAAATGTTGGACATAAACATGACAGTTTATATTTTACAAATGATATTGTCTAAGGATGCAGTGGATGTGTTTGTATTGTTTAAAAAAATAAAACGCGGTATCAGTTTCACTGCATTCAAAACACACCCTGTATTTACGCGGATAAAGAAACCACATTAGTTATCAGCTAAATGTCGTAATCTTTTATTATTTTTATCATTTACAATCTCTCACAACTTCGTTCGTATTTTATATCAATTGTATATACTTCGCTGTTTTATTTAATCTATTCTGCTGCTACTAAGAACGCCCAAACAAGTACCAAAACGTAAATTTCGCGATTGAATATTCAATAATCATAAAAGATTGTCGGTACAAATTTAGATACCAGTTTATACAGTTACAGTCGATGTTGTTAATAATCAAGGTAAAATTATTCACGAGTTACTTTCAAATAACCTGAAATATTAGTTCAAATTTTCCATTCCTAACAATTCACCTGCCTGCTGTGCCTACGCATCCATTCACTACATTCACCTGTACAAAAGATACATTTAGAAATGAGAGCAGATCAGTTTAAGTATTCTCCTTTACACGGAAAGTCTAGATAGAGAGAGAACAAACGAAGAACGTAACGATCTTTTACAGTACTTAGAATTGAGTCCTCAGCTACTAATTCCATTATACCCCTTTTATGGAAAGATGTGACAAGCCGGAAAATTACTTTACTCAGAATTCTGACAGTGTTACGAAGTCCAATAATGAAAATTAAGGCAGAGCATGGGATATAAGAAAACAATCTATCTTTTACGTTAAAACTTGTTTAATCCGAAACCACAAGGAACCGATACTTTCGTATTAAACAAGTTTCTGTTTCATGCAAGTTTAGCTAATTAATAAACGATGCAACCAAGATTAAACTAAAATCCGTCTTCGGCAAGTTTACGCTGTACCCAACTTCCATTCTGCGCTCGAAAATCTTTTCTTTAAAACTCTATTAAAGTCTTAAATAGTTTTCTAAGAAGAAATCGCGTATTAACAAGTACCTAGGTTAAAATGGCTATCAGTAAACAATAGACAAGTTACGTGTACAGCGTGTATAAAATGATATTATCATACCTTTTTGTCCACTTTTCCTGTTTCATAATTTTTACTTTTATGGACTGAGGAGTAATTTTGGCTCGTCAGGTGTGACGGATGACGTTCTCGGTGGTCATTCTTGCGGCAGCACGGATGGGGAACGCAACGTGATGTGTCTTAGTTAAGATATTATCCCAGCATTCACCTGACCAAACTGAGGATACCACTGGAAGTCCTCAGTTAAAAGGGTAGGCAGCAGGTCTACATGCCTTCCTATTGACAAGTGAAGTTAACTAGTTTCAGGTTAAACAGTGGACAGATAATTAAGAGAACTGACCCGGTGGTAGTTTTCCAGTAATGTAACCGACGAAAATACATAACCTAACCTTTCAGTTTCCAAAAATATTCAAAAACGTAATTTACACAAATCTCTTTACTGATATTTATACTCACATTATTACCATTATTCATTCACGTTTCTAGAATTTAAGACAATTATTTTTTTATCCTTTTCTTTCAACAGTTTTGGCTAAGAGCACAGTCAAGAATAAATGTGACTCAGCTTAAGGATCTAAAATGATTTAGAGTAAATAATTATATGGTCACATTTATTAATCTAAATAATTAGAGGTTGGTAAGAAAGTATTTGTTTGAGTATTTTCAGAAACCGTTTCTGATTTCCTTTTTAGTTGAATTCTTGGAAATTTTCCCTACTGCGAATTGCAAGTTGCCTAACTTTTTCCAGGAAATTGGCTGGAAAATCTCACTTCTTTAGATAAGGAGCATTCCCGTAAACCATAATCCTGTTACAGCAGATAAAAAAAACGTATATTCCCCCTCTTTAGGATTGAGTAAGCGCAATGAAGATGAAAACATATGATGGAAACAAGGTAACCAAAGAAATAATAACAAGCAGTAGGAAAGATGAATGAACTAAGTTATTTCGTATCTGCGTGTGATTCAAGAAGGAAATTACGTCCATTATTATTATTATTACAAGGAAACTAATTAGCTTCGAAAAATCAATGCATTCCAAAATAAATTTATCTTGAAGCTTACTAAAACATGTAGTTTTCATATCTTGACAGGCATGAGCTCTTTTTCTTCCCAGTGTAGTTGTTGCTGAGCCATCCATGACTCCCTATAATCAATACAGTCCCTGGGCTTTTCTCCAGAAATACTGTCACCTGTTCCCTTGCCAATCACGGCTGCTAACTTGATCCCAGGCCACTAGGGTGTGCTGATTGCAATGTTTTGCCCCCTAGACACGTGACTCATAATTACCATCCTGCAAAACCGACCTCCCTTTCAGGAGCACCCCCCCCTCCCCCCCCCTCAACATCTCTTGAAAAAAAAAGAACAGCTCTCGTCACATCATCACTTTCTGACTCTTTCTCTCTCGACATCCTTCTCGGCTCCAATCTAATCCTGCGTCGCTACCTTCCCTTTCGCTGTATCCAAAAGTCTCGTCTCTCCCAATTCATCAGTCAACGTTGGGTGCTAATTGAGTTCACACTTCGTAGGGGGCGCTCTGGCTTACATGAGAAAGAGAGAGAGAGAGAGAGAGAGAGAGGCCAGAGAAAGCGATTCAATAAGATTAGAAATATTAGATTAGATTTCATCAACGTAAATTAGGTCAGATTAAAATGTAGCTAGATTAGATTTAGTCAACGTGTAAATTGAATTCACTAGAAAGCAAATGTGTGTATAAAAGCTATCATAAACATTGCTCTCTTTTTATCCTTTCTATTTGCACAGTTTGATTTTCAACACTTCTCCAAAACATTACAATGAAAATGAATGAAGGATGTGTACAAAATCCATCATTAGGTATCGTGGCTATTTGTCAATGGTGTATTAGAATAGAAAATGTCATGAATAAGTTTCAACAATGCATTTGTTTCCTGCACTTCAAAAGTGGAAGCTTAAATGTATAATACATTATTTCAGAATACAATCTACACCGTTAAACCAATATGCTCTACCAATATGTATGGCTTCCTTATAAGACTGTCAGAGTAATACAAAAGTTAAGTATTCCGTGCTAACGATATCAAGCATACCCTGCACGGATCTTTATCAAAATTGATATGATAATACGAGGATTTGGGCATAAGCCATGGTAACTATATTTTTCTTCCCGAGAATGCGGCACCAGTACGCAATTTCGAAATTTATAAGTGGAAAAGGTCGGTCTATGAACAGTGTTGGTCATGTGTACCAGGGGTAGGTAGGGACGTGCGAAAAAGTCATAAACCAAAATATCGTGCTACGCGCGTTTATTAGTTACACGAGTACATTAGTAATGCATAAACAAAGAAGGCGCACACATAACCCCATAGGAACCATGAGTATCCACAACACGCTGCTAGCGATTTGGGAGACAACAAATACCATCTACCCGATCAAATTGGAATCGAGACATCTCACGTTTTAACGGCAACGATAATGTTTTGTCGAGTCCGAAACAGTCTCCCACGCTGTTATTTCTTTACTTTGGGTTGTAGGTAAAGGTACGAGCTCCTTCCTGTGGCATTCTCTGGCAGTACGACCTCGGAGAAAGCTATTTTTGCACAGGAATGCTATTTACGCTGATTAAATTCCATCACTAATGTATAAGCACCTTCCGTGCGAGAAACACGCACTGCCATCTAATTATATCTTTACGTACTAAGGGTCACATTTTATATCTTAGAAGAGAAAAATGAGTTACCGTTACTTTTGCCCCAACCTTCGTAGACATTATGTTTTAGCCGTATTAGAGTCTTTGCCTTAATTACCGTTTTCATGGTAATGAGACTCAATTATTAAAATGCAAATCCAGGTCATGTGTGAGAACCGTGCTAGAAAATCAGTTTAATCCACTTGTGGATAAACTCACAGAAGATGAACGACTGTATGGATATCTTCAGTAAGATGGAGCATCAGCAGACACCACACTTGAAACTTTGTCAGGAGATCATTAGGTGTTCGGTGAGGACAGCCAGCGGTGGCAGTAAAATTACTTGGTCTCTCTTCCTGTGATTTTTACCTGTGGAGCAAGTTGAAGGCTCAGGTACACTCAAATAATCCCCACACACTGGAAGAGCTACAGCAGAACATTGAAAACACTATTGCTGTCATCCCTCAGGCAGAGCTGATACGCGTGTCTCACAGTTTGATAAATCGAGCACAGCGCTGCATCGACGTCACCGGTGGTCATTTCCAGCATCTTCTGTAAAAGCCCGTTTTCCTGTTCATTAACAACGGTAAATTTAGTGTCAGAATTATAAATATTTTCCGGAACAGTTTTGTCTTGGCCACCTTGTATACAAAACGTAGTAGGTGAAATACCACAAGCACTAATAGCAGAATGTAAATAGCTCGCCATATTCTCCCGGTCATTTCAACAAGTATGTAATAACTGTGGAGTTGTACCGTTTAATTTTGAATGTATGTCAAGACAGATTCCTTTTCTTATTAGAATCGCATTACTGTTTTCTTCAAAAATATCATATAAGGTAGGGGATCCGAATATGGCCCACCTTAACTTTGTTGATTTTTTCACTAAGAAAGACTATTTATTCGTGCGAATAGACTGAACCACCAAGTTGGGAGACTATTTGGACAAATGAAAAAATAAATCTGCTTCCTAGAAATGACGTATTAAAATGTAATAAATCGAAAACTAAAATGTTGTCAATGTGTTCCCAATATGGCCCGCTATAAAACATAAGAGCGTATGGCAAAAGCAATGTGTAATCTTTCTGTATTACTCATATATGCTACATACTGAGAGATACCGTATACATTACAAACAAACATAAATTATATGATATTGCAAAACCAAGAATATTTGATTAATACTAAATGCCAAAAAAACAGGTGAATATACAAGAAGAAAAAATATGAATAAATAAGAAGTGTAACACAAACGAAAAAGTTTAGAACATCACGTCTCACATGAGGGACAAAGAAATTGTCCGTGATCTTTAGCGGTGATTCGAACACACTCTTCATGAACGAATTTACGATATGACACCCAAAGATGCATGTCTGCAACCTTGTCTGCCTGACAAAGGTAACAAAGCCAAGATTCACAAGACTTGGAGCAACTTAGTGTCGGTTCTTCAGGACTATTAAAAGCGGTTGCTGAAATTCTGGTCGGTTTAAACGTGAAGCCACTTGCTTTCGTTTGGTTTCGATCTTCTTATTCTTTGTATTGGAATTGCTAGCTTCCTCATTACCTGGCATTATGTTCGTTTTAATTACTAAACATTATGATGATGAGTGTTCAGTACAAACATTTCAAATACCCACGTCCTTCATTTTAAACAGATATGATTGGCCAATATGGCGGTGGGCCATATTAGGCACTGTTGACCTCTTTACTTTTTCTGGCGCGTGCTAGTTACACAATGCAATACATTGCGTCACACACATTTTATGTTCACGTATGTTCACATAGCTACATTGTATATGCATTATACTGATTAGATTTTCAACAACAAATACTGAAACGAAACATTACTTACTTTGCTAAAATAACAGCAACATATTTTCTTGCTCAATATGCCACTTTAACTGGAGCTGCTGCCGCTCACGCCACTCGCGAGCAAATGAGTCTCGCAAAAATGCTTTTTCTTGGCATGATGATATAATTTACGGGAACATTTAGTAGCATCAACGGAAAGCTGCAGAGATCTGGGGTGGACCATATTAGGGAACAGGGCCATAATCGGTACACTTACATTTCAATAACTTTAATGCTTTGTAACTCTAACTTATGTTTTATTTCTTTATATACAGTCTAATTTTGAAATATATTTATCTAATGAAACCTCAATAATATAGGAAAATAATCAATTTGATTAATGCTAAATAGTGATCCTTTCTTGTACATAATTCAAATGCCAACCTCTTGTGATCTCCACATTATAATATCAAATATTGAATTAGGTATTACACGTTTCTGTTTCTTTGTTTTATATGATCTTTTATTTTCTTTCGAAAAAGCCACATGTACGAATGACTTACAGGAAAGTTTGTATATTGTTTCTTTAAAAACAACTTGCAAGTTGAACGTAATTGAATGTATTAAATAGTTGTAGGAATATTTGATTCAGTACAGGATAGGAGAGGATATTTGACGGAGAAGGTCACCTTACTTTCTTTTTAAGGCACCATCTTGACGTACACCTGACAAACTGTTGAGAAAACCTGGAAAACCTTAGTTAAGGTGAGCGTACGTGGCGTTCGAATCCGCGCGTTACTGTCTGAACCACTTGGTCTCGATAAAACTTGCAAGTGTTTTATTATTCCAGCAAACACTACAAAGAATTCGTGGAACGAACTTCATTACATGCACACGGAAAACGTAAAAGTACTTTTGCACAATGTATTTTAAAATTGAATGAAAAAATAATGTCATTGTTTTTATAACTTAGCAACAGAATGCAAGACGTAGGCGCTACAAACACTTTTGCCTCAGTTTGCATTAAACAGATGTACGAAGAGTGTTATCTAGCTCTTCAAATGTAGACACGTGCTGTATAATTGTCGGTGCAATTTGAAATGACGTACTGCAATCAAATTTCTCACTGTTTAACTCATTGGTCCAATTGAAACTCACTGATGTATGCAAGCTGTTTACTGTGTTTTCGGAGTCCGGTTTGAAACTGATAACTGGAAAGGGTGGCGAGATAATTTCTGAAGACTCATTCATGGTGGGTTTCAGAAATATATTTATCGTAGAACTAAGTGTGAAGAGAAGGGAATATACCCAAACAATTCCGAGAGTTTCGCCACACGAGGGACCGACAGTTCACGTACTGCAGTACTGTTCCGGTTATTATAAACAACTCCGTTTCACCGTTCGTCTTGAACTGTGCTGCAAATACCCTTTCAATACCATTCGTCTCCAGTTACCTTCGTGACCTAGCGGTAGAGTGCCAGCTTGCTGCGCTGAAGATCGGGTTCGGTCTCGGTACAGAATATTTTTTTTAGAGAATATTCGTTTTAATAATTGCATTTTGCTATCTTTGGCTCTGGCTGCGATGGGATGGGATTGGTAAAGAATTCCACAGCCATTCTTTGAGTACTGTCCCAGCATACACCTGGTGAAACAGGGAATTCCTGGAAAATCTCAATCAGAATGGTCAGGCGCGGGGTTCGAAACCACGTACACACCCATTCCCGATCCAAGATCTGCCTGAACTACGAGGGCTTGGTAGAGTATATCGTGATATTAATAATTGCTGCCTTCTACTTTTATAGGCATTTTAACGCGCTTGCTCTGGGTTCCATCGCCGTGGAGGTCATCTTCCTTTAATTCTTTCCCTTAAAAAGGTTCCTCGATGCTAGTCTGAATTACGAATGACTGTTTCTTTGTAAATTTATAGGCATATTAAACATTTGTTGCGCCTTGGAATAAAAAATAATTCGCACATATGTTACGCTGAGCAAGTGTCATCGAGCGAAGGCGGGTTAGTGGTCAAGTTAGAGAATTTTTCATTATCAGGGGAAATAAGACCACACATCACTCCTACCTCTTATACTTCTTCAGTTTAACAAGAACCCTTTATGTGATTTTTGTTCCCTTCACTTAATCCCTTAATACGTACGAAAGAACTGAATATAACTTATTTACAGCCTTTACACATCCATGACTTGGGTCGGGAAAGGGCAGTAGAAAATATGTGGGAGAGAGTCGGTGAGGGCCTATGTTAAATATATCATCCTGATATGTAGAAAACAAGAAAAGTCGTCGGAATTACAACGGTAATACATTATTGCAAAAATAAATTGGAACTGTGAAATATGCACAGGAACACTTTAGCAATGTCTTCGATTCCCGATTCCGGGATAATGACTTGCGAGACCCTCGGGAAGGGAAACGTGAGGACCCCCTCCCCCACACAAAAAACACGCTATAAGGAACGCTATTGTTTCTTATTCATTCCAATATCTTACCTTTCCTTTAAGTTAAAGAATCAGATGAATTCAACATTTGCACTTTTGCAGATATTAAAGTTAAAAGTAAAATTTTCTGTATTTATAGAAAAACTTGATATTTATTCCAGACATATACTTTCCTTTTTGCTAGCAATTATAGTATCATGTTTAAACTTAATTTTCTGCATAATGAAGAAAGTTCTGCATACTTGGGTACGTATCCGCTAGCACACAAGAGAGAATAAGATCTCATAGGTGGAATGAGACTCGACAACATCTGAGGGAACGATGTGCTGAGTACAGAACACACACACACACAGAGAGAGAGAGAGAGACTGCTATCTTGCATTCCTGTAATACTTAAGCGTTAAGACACCACACGACAGCTAAACTTCTGCTCGCATATTGTGTCGAAAGAAAATAGGAGGGAGGGTTTTTTCAAAGACCATATACTGTACATGAAACTTTGAAAATACCTCCCTCATGACAAGCAAAAGAGTTTCCAAGAAACACACAAACGCACACGACTACATGTACATGCTAATACACGGTCTTTTATATGCAGTTTTATTAAAACCCAAAAATTTTGTTTCATGCTCAAGTATGAATGTCTGTGCACAATAAAGGGAAGCCGTAATTGTTCCTTGTATAACTGCTCTAACGAGTTGAATTCAAAATTTCGTGTGGAAGTAGCGTTAGACAAACTTGTTTGTCTTCGGAGAATAGAAATAATTATGTTAGGCGCTCACAATGTTTAACTCAAATTATGTAGGAAATTGTACTTACTTTTCTATTGCGTTGATAACTGACTCAAACTTTGTCATGATATGCAATGACATATTCTACGTTTACTAATAAAATTCTTATCAAAACATTTTTATTAAAATCTTCTGGGGAAAATCGAGGACCCGTTAAATAGAAAGAGCGTGGATGCTCAGAGTAAGAGTATTAAGCTTGTAATTAGAACAATATTTATTTATTCATTAAGTATCCAAATACAGCTTAGGCCATTTTATATTGGACAAAATAACAATGCGAAACATTGGGAACAGTGGGAACTCTAAATCTAACAATTGCTAGTAAGAAGTATAAAACTCTGTCAAACTTAGAAAGCACTGTAGGGGTACCTATAGATCATACGGGTGAACAGTACTCCAGTGAAGGGGAAACGTAAGTTTAGTAGTATAGAGATAAAGCCTGAAGATTTCTGATCTCGACGTATCTTAAAGTAATCCAAGGAGACGCATAGCTTTTTTGGTTGTGGCAACAACATGTTCTTCGAAGCTTAGTTTCGAATCTATGATAACTCCAAGGTCATTATGACTTTGAGTTTGCTTAATAATCGTGTCTCCAATAACATAGGTGCTGTGAAAGACATTTTTCTTTAACGATATCGTGAGAGAGACACATTTTACCAGATTTATTTTTAAATCCTATTGTTCACACCAAGTAATAAATGCGTTAATATCAAATTGGAGCCCAGTCACATTACTAATGTTGTTAATTTCACGGAACACTTTACAATCATTCGCAAATAGAAGTATCTTAGAATAATAGTGTTCGAACAATTCATCAAAATCACCCATATACAGAACAAAAATTAACGGTCCTAAAACGGATCCCTGTGGAACACCAGATAGGGCAGGCAACCAATCGAAATTAATACCATGCAATATCACTCTCTGACATCGATTGGATAAATAACTTTGTAGTAGTGCGAGAAGAGAGCCAGTAATATTAAATCTAGTTGATAATTTATACAGCAGAATTTCATGGTTTATTGAATCAAAAACATTTTTAAGATCGAAGAAAATTACATCCAGTTGAGAGTAATGAGCAAACACTTCAACAGCATGAGCCTGTAAGGCGGCCAAATTAGTTAAACATGATGTATCAGGAAGGAACCCGTCATGAGACTGATGAATGTATGGAATAGTCGCTGTCAGGAGTCGATGTTTGATGATCCTTTCACAAAGAATGGGTAGCGCTGGAAGAAGGGAAACAGATCGATAATTAGACACACAATTCCTACTACCCGACTTGTATATGGGCATCACATTAGCCATCTTCCATAGATCCGGATAAACACCTTCAGTAAAACATTTATTAAATATGAGAGACAAAGGAAAAGCAAGAAACGGAGCCATGGACTTCAACACTACGGATGGTATATTATCAATTCCAGAAGAACGTTGTGAGGGTAGAGATCTGAGTAGTTGGTAGACTTCATACGTATCAACCGAGATGGAAGACAACACTGAAGAAGACACAGATTTGATTGGCGGATGAACCAGCTGATTCGATGGTGGTGAAAAATTACCATAAAATAACTCATTAAAAGTGTTTGCTCTACTATCCCGTGGAACTGAAACTCCATTCCATTGAATATCGATGGGGACACAACCCCCGGTACTTCTATCTGTAATAAGTTTCCAGAAACGTCTGGGATTGGACCTAATGTCTGTAACAATGTTATTTATGTAGTTAATGTATTTATCCTTTGCCAGTTGTTTAGCATATCGTCCCAATTTAACAAAATTATCTTACGTAGAATTGTTAGGATACCGTTTCCACAGCTCCCAAGCACGTTTCTTATTTTTTTAAAAAAACAAACTTTAATTCTTTGTCAAACCACTGTGGAAAGTTTCCGGATCTTTTGTTTATGTGAGAGACAAAATCTTTTATGATAGCATGTAGGATATCAGTAAATATCTGCACACATTCGTTAATATTATACGCAAAAATAGCTTCTCAAGGAAGACTCTCACATGCACGACACATTTTCGACCATATTCTTCCACACCGGCATACGATCTACTTAAATCTCGAGATTCAGAGTTTAGAGTATAATAACTTGTTATTCCTCAGTCAATTTAGGCAAATGGTAGCATTGAACCTTTAAACAAAACTCAATAAGAGTACCTATTCATTCGTTTTACCCCGACAGATAATATTTTTGACTTTGTGGGATTTATCTTCAATATGAATCATGAGGTTTATATACCTCTCCAGGTACCATAATGATAAAATTAAAACTAACCTAATTTTGTCTTAATGGAATCTAAAAGTTACTTGAAGTAACAAAGTCTTTTAAACTAACTACAAGTTAGTTTGTTTTTCTTTTAATTTCTATCGAACAAATCTACATAATGTAAATTAACTTTCCATACTGTTACTAATTGAACAATTCGGAAGAGTATCTGAAGACCAGCTAAGAATATGTTTGGGTAATAATTATCAAGTTTCAATAAAAAATACAACTGATAATGAAATATGCCAGTCCTTTTTTCAATAAATATTTTTCATAATTTTTATGATTTGAATTGAGAGAAAATAATACCAAAGAAGAAAGAGGTAACCTATTATAGGCTAATCCAGTTGCGAGGGCCGATGGTAAAGACCGTGGTCTACGGATCATCACTACGTACGTGGAGCGTGCTCTAATTCTAGTCACGTCGGTGTGCTGACAGGTTTCGAAAAATGATGCAAAATGGAAATATTCTAGTGTGAGAAGAAAACAAAAAAATGGAGAAATATCGGAGGTTTCCTGGCATATAAATTTTCTTCAAAATATGATGAATTTATGTTCTTCTAATTTATTTTATTTTTTCTTATATCCCTAGTATATTCAAACTTCAAAAACTTAAAAACTCATCAACATATCTTTATTACCATCAAACATTTCAAAGCCATAAGAGTTCTCTTAAGGTAACAACAAGCGCTGGATGTTTGAAGTATGTAAACATCAAATTATCAATCATCATAAGGAGAATACTGTCTATATAAATTCCATTGCCAGGCAAAAGTTCCGTACTTCCTAAAAAAATAATCCGAGTATTCGAAGCAAAGGAATCGAAGATTTCAACAGTCGTATAAAATTCTTAAGTTTCACAATTACATTCTCTGGAACAGCATTTCTCTCAGACTACGATACGCTCACCCTCGGTAGTGGTACGCAAGCTTATAGAAGTAAAGAAAATAGCGAAACGAACCAAAATGAATAGGCTATAATTTTGTACTGCAATTTTTGTATATTTTTATATAAAATATAACGAAAAGCTCGTGTAAATTTCGTAATCATTTTTTATCACAATAGTATTACTTACTGGTATGCAGCAGAAGTGAAATGTGGCTTAGTTGTACCACAAAGAAAACACGTGTAAATTTTGTGGCAGTACACAGCAAGTTTGAATTGTGGTTCAGTTGCATATGTACGGAGAAAGTTTTAGAACCCTTGCTTTACAACATCATAGTTAAGGAAGTTTAGAAATTTAGTAATTATTTAACTTCTATAATTAGCAATATAACATTGAGGCTATGTATAGTAATGTACACACGATAACTTAATTCATACTGGTATGCAAATAGTTTAATTTCAGTAATTAATTTAGTAACCTTATTGTGTAGCTTGCAAGAGGAATGTATTTATTTGAAAATATTGATGTGGAAGAAAGAAGCCCTTTTTTGAACATATAGATCAAAATACCCTTCTTTCTTTAGAAGAAAGTATTCCTGTTTTGTGGGATTCTTTTCCTTAAATTATTTCCCGAACTTTCACCCAGTTTCGTCTAGTTCCACCTGAACCCCAGAATCTTGAATTAAAGGTAAAGATCTTAACATTCCCTTTCTTCGAGTATTGAAAAGTTAAACACAAATGGTTTAAACTTTACATGTAAGCTCATAATATCGTGGAATTGATATGAAGTGTGATATTTGACAGGTAAATTCCATTCCGAGACCGTGTAATTTCTGCATATATATGTTTGTTTGTATAATATTCTAATAAAGAAGGTTTCAATTCCGCGCAGTAACATAGACATAGTGACGCTTAAATTCACAACAGGTACGATGCTCTTTAAACGTTATTATAATGACAAATACTAAATTACATCCATGAAGTTAAAGGTTTCTTTGTTCGTTTCCTAACAACACTAGATTTTATTGTTTATATTAATGGTTGATGATCTAATGAAGGGATGAATTTGTGTGTGAAGTAATTGGCAAAGCAATCATAGTTTAACGTCATACAAAAGATAAAAAACGCGAGAAAAAACTCTTCTCGACATTTGAGCTTGAAAAATGTCCTTTGATGCAACCGCCCGTGAAATGTCACATGACGTTGGTAACAGGGAAATGTCACGGCTGTGAGAAAAACGTGGAGTGATCGCTCGACCGCATCACTTCACTTCTTCCGGGCGAATCCCCGTGGAAAATAGAATCCAGATGCAAGTAGAAAATCCGTTTTCTATCTTAGTCTCTTTTCTTCTATCTCCCTCTTTACCTTTCTTCTTTATCCATCTATAGAATTAGCAGAATAACAGATTAGATATTTCAATATAAATACCAGACTGAGAATTTAATCCATCCTAATTAGTTCTTATTTCATTTTTCAGCACACGAAGCAAACTGCGACGGGAAAAAAAAGGAACCCAAAGCAATTAAGCGTATCCTTATCAAAGTAACAGAAAAAGATAACATGTCTGATATTAATGCACTATCACAGAAAAAAAATCTATTGATTTTTCTGATTCAAATTTTCATTATTTTTCTAGCCGGGATTCGAATCCGGGACCGTAGAGACCCCTGGAGTAACAAATTCGTGTTCTTTTTAAAGACTAGAGATATTCAATTTTAGCCTGGATTGGATATTCTGAAAATTTATAATAGGTCTAAATGCTGATATGATATTTTTCTAGAAGATCGATATATTATCTTATAATTTACATTCCGGAATATTACGAAATTTCGAACACTTCAACCATACAGAGAGAAAAATTCTGGAAAATCTTGATGCTGCGTTTATTAACATTGTGGGAGAAAAAAAGTAAAAAAAAAAAAATGAAATTAAAATGTTAACTGCTTAATTGTGGAGGTGTTCAGTTACATGTAAATATTTGAATTATTCATGTTTATTTTAATAATATCATTCATTATACAATATTTTTATTAGAATTATACTGAAATTAACCCTAATTATTTTGAACTCTTTTTTTTTTTTTGCTTTAACCAAATTAGTTTTATTAGAGAGGGTGGTTTTTAATAAAATTCCAGGGACCAGTTTTATTTCCAGTCCGACCCTGTCGGAAGGGGTACAAGACAAAATTACTGTACCCGTCTCGCACGCAGCATTTCGTAGATCCAGTAGAGATAGTGGATGTTTACTTCTATCAGTTTGACAGAATTTTGTTCTTGGAGATTTTCAACCATGCAAAATAAATAAATGTAAATATATTTGGACTAGTATTGTGATTCTGCAGGATTTTCAGTCTGGGGTATATAACGCCGAAATTGAGAAAGTATAAGTAGAATTCTAGAGTTTCTATTGGTTTTAAACCATAAAAAATTAATGCTGAAAGGGTGGTACTCGAGAACTTGGGCAATTCCCCATTTGTTGGGTTCTGGTAGAATCCCTTGGCTAGGACCTCAGAGCACTTGTCTCTCTGCCCTTTTATCCCATGTAAAATCCCTTCCAGATACCAAATTCGGTATAAACTATATTTTCAATTTTTTGGCGTTTATTTCGTTTTTCCACCTGGCGATTCAATTCTGTGTTCACTCCTTTACACCAAATATATAGTACGTGAAAAAATCTTAAAAGATGTACATCACATAGAAATACTAACTCAAAATCGACTCTGATGCTTCTTGGTTCTATATTTTATATATTTTTTCCTTCACAATTGGTAAGAAAGCCTTCAGTAAGAATATTATACAGGTCGTTTCAATACCAGGGATACGTTCAGTTCATGCCTGAAACATACCGTACTAGTATGAACGTTCATAGTATAACTGACGGATTGGTGAACAACATCTATCAGGCAAGCAAAATACTTCCACTTACGTTCAATATAAATAATTTATTTAATTCCGAATTTGATGTCAATTCAGCTCTTATAAGAAAACAACTTACAATCGACTTTGTTTTAATTTCAGTTTCCTAAGTTATACAATATCCTGGTACGATTTGGAATTCCGAAAAAGAAAAACTTGTTCAACTAGAGAGGATGTGTCTCAGCGACCTTAAATGCAGTGTACGGATAAGTAATAATGTGCCATATAGTTTCGAGATTCACAGCGGATTGAAATAAGGTGATGGTTTGTCACCACTACTATTTAACTTTGCGCTAGAATATGCGATTCTTAAAACAAAAGAGGACAAAAAAGACCAATACTGAATAGAGTGAATCAACTGTTCGTGTATGCAGATGATGTAGATTTAATAGGGGACGATACAGATGCACTACAAAGTAGTACCGAGGTCTTAGTAGAGGCGATGAGATAGGCCTAGAGGTAAGCATAGAAAACATAAAATACATAATAACAAACCGAAACACTGGGAATGAATGAAATAGATACATAACAATTAGGAATGAGAACACAAAAAAGCAAACAAATTTAAATACTTGGGAGCATATGTAACAAACAAAAACGAGGCAACGGAAGAAATAAAAAGTCGCTTAGTATCGGGCAGCGCATGTTTCTATTTAGTCCATAAACTTCTAACCTCGTGATTAATATTAAGGAAATTGAAATTGAAAATATACAGAACGGTTATTCTTCCGGTAATACTTTACGGTTGCGAAAGGTGGAGCATGACTCCAGCATATGAATGTAAATTACGTGTGTTTGAAAATAAGATTTTGACAAAGATATACGGGCCGAAACGCGACGAGATAACGGAAGAATAGAGGTGACTGTATAATGGAGAACTCCACGGGCTGTACGACTCACCCGATGCTGTAAGAATTTTGAAATCGCGATGACTAAGTAAGGCACGCAATGTAGCACGGATGGGGGTAAAACGAAGATTATATTCCATCGTGGTTGGAAGATCGTAGGGAAAGAGACTGACTGAGAAAGACTGAGACATTATTTCGAGGACAATATTAAAAGGGATCTTCGAGAAGTAGGTATTTATGATGAAAACTGGCTTGATATTGCCCGGGATAGAATCCTATGCGGAAAGCTTGTTACTGCGGCGATGAACTTCCGAGTGCCGTAAGCCATAGAGTAAGTAAGTTTCGCTGGAAGAAGCCGAAGGTTGACGATTTGTAGAAGAAAAATCAGCAAACATTTTTAAAAAATCACGATATATTTGATCTGCAATATTACTGAAAATTTCGACCGGCTTTGACCATGTACTTCATGTGAATCCTGAACAAAATCTGATCAGCAATTTGTTCTATTACCACTGGTTAAAAGATCCCATTTTGATATTAGCTCATTCAAATTCAATAGGTAGTATAAACATAGTAGACGATAGTTAATTATAACGAGTTCTTGCTTGACAGAAGTCAGAGAAAGAAATTCCTTGTGAAAAGACTCATCAATTGCTTCTAATACTGATTTCAAATCTGAAAATAATTATATAATAATCATAGATTTCTATAATGGAATATACATAATGTTGCAAATTCTACCAAAGATTTAAGAATACTATGAAATATCAGAAAAATATACATAAACAGAAGTCCTGAGTGACTGACATATCAACGCCCACACCAAACGGTTTAAGCCAGAAACTTGGAATTTATAGATTTTATGACGTAAAGCAGCGTTTCTCAATCTTTATCATGCTGCGATCTTCTTTTACCATGCCTTCCGGCCGGCGTTCCCCATTTTCTTCCTTATAATAAGAGGTTTCATTTCACGTTGCATGAAATAGCCTCCTGAAGGATTCAATACTCTCTCTCTCTCTCTCCCTCTCTCTCTCTCTCTCTCTCTCTCTCACACACACACACACACACACACACACACACACACACACCTAGAACGGGAGTAGGCAGGGTGTTTTTAATATAATTATACTGACTGACGTATCAACGTCCAGGCCAAATGGCTTCAGCTAGAAACTCTAAATTTACATCTAATCTAGCTTCAATTAACATAATTCACTTATGTTTGGTAAGGAAGCAAATGAAAGGGTAATTTCCAAAGTAGAAATAAAAAGTAACTTCTTTTTAAAAATAATAGAGAAACAATGCTGCCCTGGCGTGGGATCAAACTCACTACCCTTCCAGTGCATTCTCTAGACCAATGCTCAAAGACAACTTCTGAGTGAGCGAAGTTGCGGGCAACAGCTAGTTAATTATATTTTGGTACTTAATATTACAAAATTGCATTCTTTGTACGTCAAAATATACTTTCTGTATTATCAACAGTCCACTGAGAACATTTTAGGTAGTTGATACTTTCTGAATTACAGAAAGAGATACACGGTAGGAATAACTAGTAGAAACATGAATACAAATTAATTAATTTGCTCATGGACATAGGTAGAGGATGTAATCAAAACTGCAAAGATGATGAAGTGGAGATGGGCTAGTCACATATCTAGACGAACAGATGAAAGGTGGACGACAAATGTACTACATTGGATTCCCGGAGAAAAGAAACTACCTACAAGATGTCCAAATGAAAGATGGGTAGATGAAATCAAGCGTTTTTCAGGAGCCAGATGGATGAGGATAGTAGCTGACCGAGATATGGCGAGGCCTTCATCCAGCAGTGGATACAAAACGGCTGAATATGATTATGATATGAGATACAGTCTACTTTGCGTGCTGTAGCTTGTCAACAATAGGGTCTCCATCTTGTCTGGTATTTACGAATTTTGTCCTCGACACAGGTTCTGTTCACATCAAACTGACTTTCAATTACTCTGCATAAATTAAATTTATACGAATACATGTTTATTTTCTGGAATTATGTCTTCTTGCAGATTTTTTCCTGGTGGTCTTAACAGAATTTGTTAGTAAGACGAACACCCTCTTTGAACGAAAGCCACCTGGGAGTCTAAGGCTCTCTTAACAAATGGACTTTATTTACGTACTAATACAAAAACGGAAAACAGCAGCAAAGGCCTACCTGTAACCTATACTGTGACCTAACAGAGTTTAGGCCTGAATATCTCATTAGGTGCGTCATCTATACAAATTCAAATCTTGCTTCTTATATGAAATGTGTAATTAATTTTAAGCTGAAACCAGCGGTAATAATTTTGCACCATTACTTCACATTCAGTTGTATTATAAAATTAAATCCAGTTATTCCAATTGTTTCATAGTCCACATGCATGATTAAAATTTAGACGTGTAATACTTTTAAGATTTCTTAAAAAATTAAGAAAATTGTTTCTAGGAAAAACATATAATTTAACGATTTCTTGATACTAAACATATGTTAACAATTGGAACTATGACAATTTACCTGGTAATTAAAGGCAAAGGAGTAGGAACTTCCCTAATATTTCATTAAAGGTTGTACACACTAAATCAAAAGAGCGGACGGAATATTCACTCTTCTTAGAGCGGAAAGAGGGACCACTCTTTTTAGAGAGGAGTTTTCAATCGAAAAGAGTGGTTTTCAATAAAACGGTCTCGCTTTGGATGGAAAATGTGCTCGTTCTAGGTGAAATTCTGATGTTTTTGGATGTAATTTATTGTTCAAAGTTGAAAGAGCAATTTCACATCATTTTAAATTGGTTTACTTCTCATCTTTTTAGAGTGATTCACAATGCATCATGGGTACTCGTCAAGTTTGCTCTCCGCCATTTGTTACTGCGAATGTTATCGAAAGAGGAAGCTATACTGTGAAAATTATCGCGTTGCGTTTAGTTTAAAATAATAATAGAAAACATGAAAACTTTTATCAGTGACTAGATATACCAATAGACGTCAGGAGTAAGATATGTACACTTCGCATAAAACGATTGCTACAGCGAACGCCGTGCAGCTAGGCCACCCAAATGGCACATTCTAATCCCATAATTGTGTCTGGTAAACAAACCCCCTCTTTCTACTTCCTTCGTCTCTCCCATACTAAAATAACGTTCTTTTTTTTTTTTTCAAAATATACATGTATTAGTATCGATAAAATGAAAGAAGAAAAGCGAGACGAATCAATATATACAAGTTGATGGAGGAAGAAATTTAAACACACACAATGAAAAATTGATGGATGTCTGTTAGACAGAGGCAGATAAATGAGAGAGAGAGAGAAGGGGGAGATAGAAGAAGAAGAAGAGAGGGAGTACAGATAAAAATATGGAATTAAAACGTAGTAAAAAGAACTTATAGTTCCCAGAAAGTTCAATTCAAACAAATCCAACAGCAAGATAGAAGTGACTTTTGAATTTTATATTTTTTTAGGGCAGTTTGAATATATAGTGAGTGCTTGAAAAATTCATTAAGTCACTTTCAAAATGGAGACTAAACTTGCTGGTCAGATTAAATACTCATCATTGACAGTGGAACTGCAGAGTTTTGAGACACATGTAGAATAATGTGAGAAGGTTAACACACATGTTTGTTTGCGCGTGCTTCGGCTGCAAATTGGGTGGAGCTCATTGAACGCACTGGTTCGGAATACAATGTAATCAGAGATTCCGCCAGGATTTTCAGATTGGAGGTGTAAAGTCAAAATTGGGAGGTTGTAAGTATAATCTTGCACGGTTTCTATAACTTTTGACTACAAAAAGTTGAAGTTGTCTCGAGGATTTGGGGCTGATCCCCCCACAGGGACCGGGGTTTAGTGAAATCACTCATTGTAACAATCCCAGTATATACCGTAGACCGTATCTTCCATTCCAGACTACTAATGGAAATTGAGCATAAAGAGAAAATAAATCATTGACAATTTTTCTGCTTAATTTCTATCAGAAAGAGCCAAGATTACATATCCAAATTGTATCAAAATAAAAAGTTAGATGTTCAAAAGCAAAATTAGCATGTTCCTTATAGGCATAGCAGACCTTACACGTTTCACATGTCAAATGTGAAAAAAAATGACATTTAAACATTTAAGAGTACGTTGATAAATTACAGGATGAAAACGAATTTTGTGCCAAACTAATATACAAAGAATTCTGCTCTTCAAATAGCCAAGAAGCGGCCATTTTCTACTCATATCTTAACGTTTATCTGTTCCATACATGCCACTCTAAATTTCACCTATTGCGAATATAACCTTCTAATAATTACAATACTAATGAACTAGTGTTTATAACAATTCCCACAGATGGAATGAACACGGCAGAGCTGAAACGGGTCACCGGCTGTCAGGTGATGCTGGTCAGATTTTGGACTGTGTCATCGGGCTTAAGATTCGAACCTATTCTGACCCGGTGATTCTAGTTTGGTCTGAAAACCCGGAGGGTGAAGGAGAGATCTTAATTATTTCATTGCGTTTAAACAGTGTTTCTTTCAGGGCTGACGAGGACCGAAGAACACGAAAAATACAACGCCGAAATTCCCAGCTAAATAAGATTTTCCAGACCGGGTCAGTCGGGTTACCGGGTCACTTATGTTTGGGTCAGGCCCTGTCCCCGGATCATCGAAAGTGGCCCGGAATTGGCTATGGAACACGCTAAAAAAAAGAAATAAAGATGAATATAGAGAGAAGCATAACAAGAGAAAGAAGCACCGAAGACAGGAAAACAGTACACCCAGAAAGAAAGGAAGAGAGAAAGACTAATGAAAAACATGAAAAGTACATTATCTTGTTGCTAAAGAACACACACACTGTTTACTCGGATGCTCGCCAGTGATGCCTCGTAAGTTTTCCAACAGGAGATGAAGAACTGCTTGCATAGTTCATTTTATGCGAAAAAGGTACTAGCTGGTGGGAAATGGAACCGAGGTTTTCCAATTGGAAGACTAGCACGATAGCGATACTCTACGGGTTACTCGAACCAAAACGTTCTTAACAAATCGTATAGTGCTTCTTTCGAAGAATAACAACATAAAAAGTGGATACTTCAGATGAATGACTTGTTCTTAACTGTTTTGGTAACCCCCATGCACTTTGGTTTTACTTTTCCAACCAACATTCGTAAATAGGCTTCCTCTCTATAGTGACTCAGGTGTTTGATCCCCCAGTATGAAGGATTCTCCGTTTTGTATGAGAAGTTATGGTTAGATTTTTCACGATCGCTTTGCAAAACCCTTTGACTTGAACAGGGTTTGAACCTATATTGGCTTCCTTTAGTACAGAAAAGCCCAGTACGTTTCACCTACGCCATCTTGCCAAGTAAAGACAGAAGCCATGAATTACTAAGTTCACAACTAATATTTGGAAATATCCAACTTCGTCCTGTAAGGTGTTTAAGCCAAAGTGCACGTTAAAATTCCTTTATTCAACGACTTATAGACAAATTAGTACCCACTAATATCCAAAATAACAAAAATCCAGGAAAAATGAAAACAATTACAGGTTATGCAGTATTTGCGCAGTGGAAGTTCGGAGGCACGCATATAGGGATAAGTATTCTACTTCTTTTTCTTCATATTGTTATTATTATTAATATTATTATTATTATTATTATTATTATTATAATTATTATTATTATTATTATTATTGCAGTTAAATGTCCTTTAACTTTACAGTTTTATATTCCCTGTAGAACAGCATTGAATATTATGGGAGTAAACTCTATCAATAGTGTACTATATGAAAAAGAACACTGACAGCTTCATGTGGTTTTCTTGTAAAGTATAAACCTCTCTATAGCGAACGTCTGTAAAGCTTTTTGTAGGAAGGTTAGGTATTGAGATGTTCATACCGACTTTCGGTGTGTTTTGGATACCCACAATTGTCGATATACCGAAATACCGAAAATGCCGATAATACTGTTATACCGATATACCGAATAATATTGAAATACCGAACAATATCTAAATACCGAAAAACAATAATATTGAGCGATATGCAAGTACTTATGGACTTACGTATGTAGGGGGTTTGCCTGAACCCCAACCCGAAGTTCAGGTAAATATGAAAAAAATAGTATAATTTTAGGTGTAATTATCTATATTTAGGGTTGTATTTCTTTTTTTTTTCAAGAACCTTTTTAGGTAAACATTGAAATTAATACAGATAAATTGATAATCACCCGGTCGGCAGCAAATTTGTGGAAGCGTCTATCTTTTAGCCTTGCCAGTGTAATAATATATTGTATTTACACCAGAGATAAGCAATGAAATGTTGAAGATCTCAAATAAGAAGAAAGGAAAAAAATAGTTTGACATGAGAAAGAAGTTGAATATTCATATTACAGAATACTATAATGATAATAAACATTAAAACATAGACTCATTTCAAAATCATGAAAGAGCATTGGTGCGCGTAAACATGGGTTCAAGTTCGTAGAGGACTATTGAACAGAGTGATTTGGAACAAACTTAACTAAAACTGTAGGTCCCGTCATTAGGAGCTTCACGATAAGATAAAATTAATTTTATGGGTAGTAACAGAATTTGCTTCACGAGATTCATAACATCAAAATAAGAAAAAATAGTAAAAGAAAAACTTTTTAAAGACATAATTTTCTTAAACAATTTGTACTAAAAAGTAAGAAAAAAATATTTGTGTTTATGCATGACTAAATAGAACAGCATGGAACAAGATAATTGAAGAATTTATAAAGTGGCTGTATACGAGAGCGTGCCCCATGCTTTTCTTTTGGTCATGCATAAACATTTTTTTTTTACTTTTTAATACGAATTGTTTATGAAAATTACGTCTTTAAAAGCTTTTTCATTAATTTTTTACCCAAATTCTAAGGTGTTGTGCAACCAGCCAAACACCACAGCGTTGCTGGGTAGTATTTGTCGGTATTATAAAAAAATATTAAAATATACTTTTAAAATATATAAATATATAGAAATGTATGAAAGCAAAAATAGAATATTGTGCTGGCACCCGCAAATCTTACGTCGCTGTGCAAATTTTCATCATAATCGTATATCGTCGGAAAATGAGCTAAATTAACGTTGCAAGATTTGAGGACATCACGAATCGTTGTGAACTAATAAAAAGAATGTAATGAGAAGTATAGACGTCGAAGGTGCACAAATGCTTCGTCTCGGCGCTACAGGCTACCAAATGCGTGAGAAAATGAATTCAAGAGTTTGCTATTTCCAATACCATTAACAGTCGAACTGAGACGCCATGGTACAATCAAAAACTTCAAACTAACGCAATGGATTCCCCAAAGGAAATAGGAGGTTCTCAGAAATTTTCTAAAGTAAAGATAGGTCGAGATTACAAGTTTCTGGTATGAAAACATTTACTATCTAGCACGTCACGGAACCGAATGTGAAGAGTGCCTGACCATGCTGCAACCCATTTAACGAGAAAACAAGATGGGTTGCATAACAAGCAGGTAGTTAAAGAAAAGTGTATTTCAATCATGTTTCAAGGTCACTATCCTGCTCCGTTAAAATAAAGATGTTCAATCGACAGAATTGTAAAAATTGTTCCTAAATTGTTCCTAAATGACGAAAAAAATCAAATTTGAGATAAAAAGTGGCATCACGTCTCTCCCAGTTACGATATGCATTTGTTTACTGTATTTTGCGGTGAAAATCCCTTATATAAGTGTATATGGTGGGAAGCTTCTGTCCTGCGATGTGCAATCCTGTTCCCTGTTGTAAAATATTACCAGTGACAAACATTTATCATCACTCATGATTTTGTTAATATGTGGTAAGACATGATTACGAGTAAGCCTATATTATTGAATGCAACTATATCAATTCCTTCACAAACCCTGTACAGTTCACTTTATTTAACAGTTAAGAATTACATATACAGAGTGTTTCCAAAGTTTTGTCTATAAATAAAATTGCATGGTATTCTAGACCTCGAACCTAATTATAGTCTTCGTAAACAGGTCTCAAGAAATGTGTCGTTTTGAAGGTAAAGCATTTCAAACCTCGAGGCTGGGAAAATTGCTACAATGTTACGATATAATGGAGTTTTCTCTACATACCAGAAATAATGCAGAAAAGCGACCTGTTGGTAGTTGTCGATGAATGTCAATAAGCTTCAATGTGTAGGTTATTAGGGTGCTCTGATCTAAATTTACATTTTTCAAATGACGTCACAATTGTATTTAAAAATATTTACTATCTACTTCTTTGCTTTATGAAATTTTAACACAGATGTAAAATACAGTATCTAGTAAGTATTTATATTATTTTATTCAAATAAACTATTAACACATTGTTTATTGAGCACCAGACATTCTGTATCTTTCAGTTAGCAACACTGTCTTCTGTTCTTTACATAATCTTGTTTACCATCAGCATTTCGGTACTAAATATCTCAGAACACGAACATAGTGACACTTGCAAAAACAAAAAGGTCACTTTGGATCAATTTTGCAACACTGTTATCCTAACGATCTAATGTTGTAGCTTATTAAGTTCGCTCTTTCTATAAGTATCACCTGTCTGGATCTCTTCTTTCTCAGATACTCCTTAAGGGGTCCAAACAAGTTATAACCACAGGTGGATAACTCTGGACTACACGAGGCTTTGGGCTACACCTCCCGGTGCAAGTTGCCAGCGTTATGATAATTGAATGAGCAGAATGCGAGCGGACATTGTCATAAAGCATAATAACACTGTAGATCTTTGGCGGAGGGCATTACATATGGCACCCTAGAGCAATATAAAACAATATTTGGCATTAATTGTAATCCCTTTTGCCTAAAGATCGACGTGATTTTCACTGGTGTGATTGCAGTCGATTGCACATGTCCATGCGGTTGATTTGTCACTATCTCTCGTCCTCTCCCAAAGCGTTCACACAATTGGTACACTAGTGTTCATGACACTCTTATGCAGTACTTTTAATATTTGCAAACTTTCAGCTGGCTTCAGTTTTCCCTTCACTAGAAATTTGATAATAAACCGCTGTTCCACACACAGGCACTAGTTTCTCTCTATGTGTGTTTACACTGCAGTGTATGCACCATCTACATCATGAAGCCAGCGCGATACTCAAAAAGTATCAGGCCCATGATACATCAAGGAACTTCAGATACTACATGTACGGACTTTCGAAAGTATTCATTCGGTGCGTCCACCACGTGCAGCTAGCAAGGTAGAAGTCACCTAATACCATTAGTCTCATCACGAGTTAATGATACAACCTCAGTGATTCCACTGCAGTAGCACTGTTTTCCCTTTTCTGAAATAAACTCCCCGAGCAATGCCTTCTTCAATTTAGGTGTAAGATCAAAATTACATGCGGAAACGTCGGCAACTAGTACTCAAGAACGAAATTTTCCATCCTCAGCGACTAAAAAGGATTCTTTACAACAGCAACTTGACGCATGTGTTGATATTTTCGTAAACTTAGGTGGATAGTTCTTTCATCCATACCTGTATGTGCCTGTAACTCTTTTAATGTCCATCATCTGCCTTCTGCAATAAACAGGGAAGTTATGGCATATGAAACGTTGATGCGCAAACTCAGACTGTTCAGAATGTTCCATATCGGCAGTTGTTTCTCTTCCACTCTGGATTACCTCTGCATATGTTCCAACAGTTCGGCATAGAATCCTCTCGCAAACCCCCCTACAAACTCCGTGTGATTTTCTTCCCAAGGACAACTCCTATTTTCACATACGAACGCTGTTCAACCCTTGTCACGTTCATTCTGCACGGTGGCTGAATAGACAGTTATAAAGCCCTGCTTTGACACTTATTGCCACCTAGTGGAGCCACAACATACCACAGAAGACAAGGTATCTAAGACATATTTACATTTTGTGCTATTGTATTATTAATTAAAAATTGAAAAGAAATATTTGCCATGACTTATGTGGTATCCCTCATATAGAACAAGGATTCTTTGTACATAACTACAAATCATCCTGTAAAAGATAGGCTACTACCGGTAAAGAAAACATTTCATGATACTCATAGAGTTCCGTTTAATTAATCATGCAAAAGAAAATAAGAGTTATAAAAAATGAGAAGACGTGTGTATCAATTTTTAGAAGAATATCACTTCCTCTACCATCTGTTCTTTTCAGAAAGATAGTTCCACGAAATACCACTACAAACATTAATCTAATTCTCTGCTTATTTCTATAAAATTGATGTGCACAAAGAGAGAGTGATTGAAAGAATCAAAACTCTAATGAAAGATTGTACGGTAACAACAAAAAAGAAAGGAGATGATGATGATAGTGTCTGAACTAAAACTTAATACGCTGTTGGGAATCAGAGGATAAGAGAGGGGAGGCAGAAGGTACATAGAATAGGAGGGAAGAGAGAAGTACTTTGACGCAGGCATACTTTCATCTTTAATTAATGTGGAGAACTGAAAAGAGAGATCGTACTTATCCACAATACAACCTAATTTTGTGTTCCATAGAAGATGAACAGAAATGTACATTCTGTACTTTTTCTCCTCTCTTTCTTTCTTCTTCTTCTATCTTTTTCACACACGTGTATATATATATATTACGCACACACATACTCACGGACACAAACATAGAACTGAGCCATCTAAGAGAAAGAATCTGTTCTTGAAATCTGAAGATTATATGGATTTCTGTGGCATTCTGTCCTTCATTAGATCTGTAACAAATTAAAGGATGGAGTGTACAAAACAGAAAATATCCTTCCCACTAGTTACTTGATGACTAACTGCAAAAAAAGAGAGACTGAAAAATATCTATTTCAGTTCCTTGTATATGTTGGTTGAGCAACAAATTAAGATTAGTAGTTATTCACCCTTGTCGCTCTTCACTTGTTTTCTTCTCATTTTACAGAGAAAAAGAGAAATAGCAAAAGAGGGCAGACTAGGTTCTTGTAAATTCATTACTCATGTTGACCTGGTTCCGAGAACTTACAAAAGTAATTATTAAAAAAATTGCATACTATTAGTTTATACCTTTGACGATATTGCTCGTCATTACTTTTAATGTAATGATGATACAAACTTTTTTACTACCATAAGACAAGATATTTGTATAACTATTCTTATTTAAGTAAAATAATATCCAGTTTCAATTAAACAAATAATATAATTCTTTAATATTATAATTAACTATCTTATTTGTATAATAACTGTATGTAACTTAATTAGAACTTCAACAAGGAAATGCTGTGTTTATTCTACAACTTGATGTTACAGGGTCTTTCAAGGAAATGTTGTGTTTATTCTACAACTTGATGTTACAGGGTCTTTCAAGGAAATGTTGTGTTTATTCTACAACTTGATGTTACAGGGTCTTTTAACCACAAACATGCTAATGTAAATATAATTTCTTGGATATCCACATAATTTGTTTTCTTATATACTCTTTCATACTCCGTTATATAATACGTATTATGGCTATTCTAGGGGGATATTCAATAGTAACACTATGAAATCTTCCAACCATTTCTCCTACCTTTATCCAATCTTATTATCTTCTTATTTAATTAATAACTTATATTTTACCCGTTACAACTTATCTCCCTCTTTTAAAGTAAAATTATTCAGTATGTTTGTATATATATATATATTACGGTGGTCCAAAAAAGGACAAAAGTGTTCAATCTTATCGTTAAAGTTGATCAAACTTGTCTATTTATCTCATCAAAGAAGTGAAAAAAATTGAGAGTAATTGGATATTATTAACAAGTCCCTCCAATCACAAGAATTTATCTAAATTAACATATTTTGCGTCATCCATGAAAGACACATCTGTGAAATTAGAAATAATATTAGAGTAGTAAAAAGAAAGGAAGTTAATAAAATAAATGTCAAACCAGAGCTTAAGCAACTTAGAACAATAAGTCCTAGAAAAATATTAAATTTTTAGGTAACTCCTATTAATGATATGATTTTAAATTAATGTTGAGACGTTTATTTTATTTGTCATGATTCAAGGTTTTAATTAAAGGTTACCAGAGCTAATTCGCAATGTAAAATCTGAACAACTGATAAATCAAATTATGAAAAAATAACTTCTGAAAATTTTAACAGTTATAACGTGTTAGTTACTTTTATATATATATATATATATATATTAAAATAGAGATATATATATATATCGAGTCTATAGTACTTACTGAGCAATATCTATCTATACAAGGCCCCTTGCTACTGAATTCCCTCGTAGGAGCTCAACTATTACAACACGTTAATTCTATCATTACTAATTGACAAGTCGAATTGAAAAGAAATTTCATATCTGCCACGAGACAAAATCGGTTTAAAACTGATAACATTTTATTGTTATATTTTGCAACATTGTCTTTCAGAGCTTTTGTGCTTCGATTGTTCTACAGCGCAATATTTGAATTGACAGTCGCGGTAATTATCTTTTCCGTATCTGAACTGTGATTGTTCAGAGTCGATGCGTTATTGTAGCATCATTGTAGTGATATGTAAAAAGTTGCGTCGTCAAGTTGATTTTGTGTATGAATGTCCATAGTTTTTACGTCTCTGTGCAGGAGTATTCCGATTGATCGTGTTCTAGATCAAGTATTCCCATCGACTACATGTCAGTACATATTTAAGTGTACTCGAGAACGTTTAGGTACTGACAAGTAAAGTACCCGAAGTGAGGACTCGAGTTGCTCATCCAGTGATACCTTAAATTGAAGCTAGTGACGAGTATAGTACACCTGTGAAATCCTAGCTGCAGAGCTCCAGTAATAACAAGGTTATGGCGGGTCAAAGTTCAAATAGGAAGCGAATTTAGCTGCTTGTGATGTCCACAAAAGTGATTTAAAAGAGTTTTATTCTGTATTCTGGAATAGCCTGCCTGCCGATCGTGATAAAGTCTTGCTTTTGCTGGATTCATGGAGTGCAAATAATTATAATAACGTATCAAATGAATTATGCCCTAATCATATAACACTGTTCAAATGTTTAATTCCTGGTGGTTGCACTGGTTTCATCCAACCACTTGATGTTTACTTCTTCCGTCCATATAAATCATTTATCAGGTTCATTACTGACACAGTTATCGCTTCCTCGGAAATTAATCTCTGGCATCGGGATAACATTTTACGAATGCAGTCCTTCACTCTCTTCCAATTCAGAGCCTCACGATTTCGCAACATGATCAGGTTTGCGTTTTACAAAAGCGGCTACTTGGATGAGGAGCCCGAGCCCTGGATTTCTCCATTGGATTATTGTTTTGATTCTAATATACGTGACGCGTGTTACAAGACGTCATGTGAGAACATCTCTTTTGTCAAGTGTGCTCATTGTGAGCAAAGTATCTGCTTATCACACGCCTTCATTGACGACTTACATATTGATTGTATCAATGTGTAGTACTTTGTACGTGCCTCTTTCCTTCACATGAATCGCATTTTAATTCAAAACCATGTCCTTCTGACTTTTGTTCTGCCTTTTGTTGTGACTTGTTTCAATACAATTCGCTTTCTCTTTGAACTTTGACCCGCCATAACATTTTTATTTCTGGAGCTCTGCAACTAGGATTTCACAGGTGTACTATACTCGTCACTAGCTTCAATTTAAGGTATCACTTGATGAGCAACTCGAGTCCTCACTTCGGGTACTTTACTTGTGAGTATATGGCTATTTCTAAATCAAACTTGTGGTGTCCACTTGAAGATGGTTCTTCGTACAAGTCGTATGATGTCTAATCAAATCTTATGCAAAACTGTGTTTAAGGTATAATTTATATATTATCATTATATACCTACAGTGAGCTGTTCTACTCCTATAATAAATGTCTGAAATCAAGATGTATCTTTGATGCGTATCTAATGAGGAGCGATCAATCCACTTGGGTTACATTAACTTCGTCTCATCTGTCATATTTGTTAGTTTTACTTACATCATTAGTGTGTAGTGTTTCTGTTATTCTTATTATATGTTAAATAACTTGTTAGTGGTTGTGATTCGTTTATATTCTACACAGCAATATATGTAAACTAAATCCTTTAATATACTTGTCAACATTGAAATAGGTTCGTAAAGGTTGTATCCACATCTAATTCTTTGCATCACAATTCTCACATGGACAATTCTAATAAATACTCTACAATATATATACTTCCTGCGAACATAGGTGTTTTCTCGTAGACAATAACTTACGAGACAATTCATGTATTCAATGTCGGAGTAACACCATAGTTTACAATAATCAAGTCTGACATGTTTCTAGTTACGAGTAACCTCGACAACTGAAGCTACGTCACTCATAAACTATGCTGATGATCAGACCTTCTTTCGTAAAAATTGCAATTCTCCGACGGTGATTTGCTGCCACTCGAAAAGGTATTGCTTTTGATCTTCATCTTTAGTTAAAGCGTCGTTTTCTTTTTGTATTAAACTTATTGAACGTTTCGCAGTATCGTTCACAACTTTCATTTTCGAACATTTTGTCTTGCATCTCGGGAAGTGCAATATCTCCTTTACAATGACTAGGATTCTTGGCGAGAAATTATTTCGATTTTTTCTATCCATTGTCCATTAATAAATTGAAAAATGCAGTGTTTCTTTCTGTGATAATATATTTTAATTTCACTTCAGTTAATTCATAAGTCATTTTGAAACATCGAGGTGTGTTAACAGCTTGTGTTCGGTGTAAGTTCTGAATCATTTTTACAGTTATAGAAGTCGTTACTCGATCGCTGCACTTATCTTTCGATCGATTTCACTGATACTACATGAGAAAGCATTTTCATTGTGTTTTCTTAAAAATCGTTGTACTTCTTCGTCTTTTATTAAAGCCTCGGCATTAAAAGCAAAATTATCAGAAAGGTTTGCTATTTCTTCTTTGAAGTTGCCTTCCCTTAATTTATCACTATCCCGTTCTCGCAAGCGTTTGTGTTTTCTTAAGAAGTTGATATTTCTTGTGAAGTTGTTGAATTTTGAACAAACATGAATAAGTTCGTTTTGTAGGAATATTCACTCCATTCCCAATAGCATAAGGGTTTTCATATTTACATTGAAACATTCTGGGAAAGTCATTTTTTTTATTACAATGATAAAAATGCACCATACGAAGCTGGTGCAATCATATCAAATCAACAAGGTAACCTTACCGTCGAGAAAGATTATGCTGAATCTCAAATGAGCCAGTTTTTAGGTGGTGATCGCACATAAATGATGTACATTTAATAAACTTCACGCGATTGGAGCGATCTCTTAGTATTATCCAATTACACTCAAATTATACTCTCATAATAGTAGTCAGTGACTATCACACTTTCTTTCAGCAGTATAATATTAATTCATTTATTCATCTTTGAAACATTTTTATTCTATCATAATTTATTTTAAACGAAAGTCCATTTATCTTCTCGTTTCGTTATTTCATTAATAAATAATTTTCTTGTACAGTACTAACAAATAGCCTTACATAAATACCAGGTGCGTAAATATGAAACCGGAATTTATGTACAGAAAAGACACAGTCATTGGATGACAATGCTAAGAACTATTTTATTCGAAGCATTGGTCATCGCTAGCGATACATTTCTGCCATCGATGCGGCAATGTGTGCATGCCAGACCAAAAAACTGTGCCTCTTGTGCTGTAAACTAGTCATCAAGCCATTTTCGTACATTTTCGTAAGATGTTTAGCGCTGGTCAACAAGTGCGTGTCTCATGGATGCAAATAAGTGGAAATCGGAAGACGCCAAGTCTGGTGAGTAAGCTGCATGCGGAAAGATTTCGAAGCCAAACATCGCAATCGTTTCCTTGACCGGTTTTCCTGTGTGGAAGAGTGCATTATCGTGAAGCACAATCACTTTATGTTGTCTTTGCTCACATTCTGGTCGTTTTTCACTCAAAGCTTGATGCAAATCGATTATTTGTTGTCGGTATAGTTGGGTATTAACGGTTTCGCCAGGTTTCGGCAGTTCATAATAGATCACTCCCTTCTGATCCCACCAAACACAAAGCATTGTCTTCCGTCCATAGCGATTTGGTTTTGCAGTCGATGTCGCCGGTTTTCCTGGAGTTACCCATGATCTTTTACGCTTAGGATTCTCGAAATAGATCCACTTTTCGTCACCAGTCATAATTTGATGGAGAAATGATTTCCTTTTGTACCTGGCGAGCAGAATTTCGCAAGAGGTTTTTCGGTTTTCCTGCTGTCGTTCAGTCAAAGCATGTGGAACCCATTTTCCCACCTTCTGAATCTTTCCCATGACTTTTAAACGTATGGAAACTGCTTCTCGTGTCAAATTTAATTGATCCGCGAGTTGTTGTTGCGTTTCAGCGTCATCCTCATCCAACAAAGCTTGCAGTTCGCTGTCTGCAAACTTTTTCGGTGGTCTTCTACTTCTTCGTTTCTCACGTCAAAATCTCCACTTTTAAATTTTGTAAACCACGCATAGCACTGTGACTTACCAAGAGCATGATCACCGTAAGCTTCGACAAGCATGCAATGCGATTCTGCAGCAGGTTTCTTCAAATGGTAACAAACAATCAATGCTGTCCGCACATCATACTTTGTAGGTACAAATTGCGCCATGTTCAACGCTATTAAACACTACACTATGACATGAAACTTGTCTGGTTGCGAATTGCAAATCGTTATCAGCAATGAAAACAAGCAAGTGGCGCCAAGGACGCAGTTTTACGGTAACCACAGTGACAGTTAACGCCGTCTATGCACAAATTCCGGTTTCATATTTACACACATGGTATACTGTGAAACAAATTTTCATCCATGATATCAACATTCTTTGCAATTCGTTGGTAGATTCTAAGATGAAAGTACTCCGCAAAATTGTTGCTGTAATTTTAGTAATTCGTGTAATTAATTGAAGGAATAAAGATACATATATTGACAATGTTATAAAGGGTTAACCACAACAACAATTCAGCTGTACGGCTGTAGATATGTCCTTGTAGTATTCCTCCGCCAGCTTCATGCTTTCTAGAGCCATGATCAGAAAAAAATAGGCGTTTTGATATTAGGCTACTTACATTCCACAGGAGGGATGGGATACAGTACAAAATAAACCAGTATCAATTTAACTATGCCGTATTTTGTTATATTATTATTCGTCCAGACTTAAGAGTATATTATTATTGCCCCTATAACAACTGTGATGCCGATTTGACACCTCAATAAAAAAAATCAACGCTGAGCTCCCTGCAGCCGTTCTCTCACTTCGGGTTGCCATTGCCAAGCGACAACATTCCAGTGGTTGTTAGTTTTCCACTATTTTCCCCCGTCAAGTTTTTAAAATGAAATTATCGTTATATTAGATAAATAAATATAAGTAAATGAACAAAGGAATTAAGGAAACTAATTCTTGGAAATTTTTCGTATTCGTGCTGAAAATTTAGCTATCTGCACGTAGGTGAAATAAACTTGGATTTATGTGAAAGAAAGATAAATTTTAAGACATTAATCATACATTACCTGATAGAAAACCGACCCCGGCGTCTACCAAATCAGACCGACATGACTACTTCACACACACTTCCACTACTAAAGCCACCAACAACTGACATGCTGAGAATTTCACTAAATCACTCTCACACATAGAAGATAAATCACATATGATATAAGTTTTATTTAAGAATAATAAGGTAAACCACTGTACACCACATATATTTCAGAAATCATTACACACACTGATGAACCACAAAAAACTTCACTCTAAACACTTCCAAGGGCAACCAAAACGGACAGTGCAGGACGCCAGTAGCAGAAATTCAATTCTCAGCTTCTCTTGAAGAATTTGACGAATACTGCTTCCCGAAATTTATATATTTTACTTCAGAAGAAGCTGCTATTTTATATTAGTAAACTTTTAAATAATGGACTGCGTTATAAATACTTTAAATATAAATTATGTAGGCAGCCTAATTTAACGCAGCTTTCTTGCATCGACAGCCATGTTTTCCACTATTGACTGGCCTCAGCCAATCAGAGAGAAGGATCAAACCAGACGACCCGGAGCGAAAGGGTGGGTAGCTTAACCAACTGGATTCTTAACGTAATAAAACAACAATCAGATCTTTTTGTTTGATTTTAAAGATTTTAAACGAAATGAACTTTGTTGAAGAAATAAGACAATAAAATATGCAAATAAATATAAAATAATAAAATGAAAAAGCAATAAAGATCAAATCCCGCCAACACAACAATGAAAGAGAAAAAATGAATGGCTTATCTTCATTGTCATCTGGATAAATAGAACACTTTGAAGAAAGCCTAAGACAAAAAATATCGATGACAAAGCACAAACAAAAAAGGAAAAAGAAGACACACAAAAAAAGGGAGAGGGTAAGATATCTTGAGACCAAGCGAAAGTGGGTCGCTACAATACACCATCAACCTTGTCACCGCCCATAAAATTAATTTTATCTTATCTTATCTTATACATGCAACGTAACAGGCAATATAAGAGTGGTGACTACGTAAATTCATGGTAAAAAGAGCATTTGGACAACCCTATACTACTCTCGAAAGAAATGTTCTAAGTATCCTTTATGTACAAGAACAGTGTATTGAAGCAATCATATCGTGTCAGGCATAAATAGCAGTACGAGGTACAAAGTGAGTGGAACAACATTGGAAGAACGCACTTTAATTTCAAATTACGTGTGGAAGGTAAACGGTACTGAGACGTAGTCATGTTTGTTGGAAAGCCATGCTCTACCGTTGGATATATCATAAAGAAACAGACCAATCATTGCGGAATAAAATCGGTTCTGGCCAACCAAGGAAATCAACTACCCAGAACGAAACCTACATTCTTCACTCTGTGGACAAAACTCAAAGAATTAGTGATAAAGATTTGTCTACTTCACTCGCCTAGAATTTTTCTATAGTATCCCATCTATGGTATCTAAATTATCATAAAAGAGCAAGAAATGATCCACGTTTTAAGTGTCAGACAGTCTGTTTTCCCTCTGTTAAACTTATCCAAATAGTTTATTACCCACTGTACGTCTAATTTTTGATTGACATTTTTATCAAGAATTTAATAAAATAATGAGCGCTGGTGAAATTCCGTTTCGTAACCCAGTCTTTTTCACACCCTAGCGCAGTTCCTTTCTGTACTCAACTCCTATTATGTAGTTGATTTCACTGCCGGTAAAATTAACACAATCCCCCACTCAAGCATTGACAGTATACCTTGTGTTGTGAGTAAGTTAGAACGGGTTGTAAAACATATTTGGTTATTTCAAGGTTCAATGTTGCCAACTGTATTATTAATATTTAAATTTCGATACTCGATACTCTTCAGCAAAATTGAAGATGCTTGCAAAATGTTTTGTATGCCCCACGAATAAACAATTTTCTGTACCAAAGTATAAATGATATGCTTGGCAAAAGGCACGTTATGATATTGATACACGCATATCGTCGTTTGATAACCTAATTATTTCAGCATTAGGTACAGAACTATTGCAGTGCAGAAGTGATGTGGAATGTGAAAGATTAGCTCTTATCAAGTGTGCATATTGTTCAGTGTTACTTTGCTTTGACCACTTTATTGAAGTATCACACTTGTACTTTGAATACTGAATAGCTCTGCGACATAATTATTTCAGCATAAAACCATAATGTTAGTGTTTTGGGTATCTTAATTATTTTATGTAGGTAGTTTGCGATAGTGTTGGTGGGAAATATATCACTATGGTCACCATAATGAAATATACGTATTTTGGTCCCTGCTATATCGATCTGTTGCTTTCTATGTTACCCCAGTTCCTTTCCTTGACCATGCGTAAGCAAACATTTAAATATCTCTTTTGGTAAGATACACAGTTTCGTATGCAAATGGCTCACGCCATTGTTCTGTAACCAACGATCAATATTCTACGAATGTTTTCAATCGGACCTGAGCATTCGAGTTCGGGTACATCCCTTGTAACGTGAACAATTCTAGATCCTGATTTTATGTGCACATTTATGGATTACTCATAAAGAAATAGATAAACATTTTAAATTCCTCTCTCTCACACTCAGACTAGGCGTTAGTTGACACTTCAAGTTTCTGGAATGACCCGCGAAGGTGACTCGCAAGTTTTCGGAATGACTCTTATGTAAGCTCAAGCTCACAGGTGTGTCTATTTGTGTGGAAATTCTCCAAACTTGATCCACGTCCCTAATGAGAATTTAAGACCTCCCAGTCTGAGGTAAATATAATTGAGATTCTCAAAACATGGGATATCATCGGGTTACAGCTACTTTCAACTAGTATCTATCAGCATTCTACCCCTTGGATATCTATGAATCCGTTCCAGACAGATGTCGTTTAGCACACTGATATGACTAGTGTGAGAAAATTTGTAAGTGTATTATTGAATCCTAACTTTAATTATTAGATTTTCATTCTGAGCAATATATTATATCTCCCACACCGTAGCTCAGTTGGTAAACCGTTGGCTTTGGGTTCAAAAGGTAAGATAAAAAAAATTCGGTATCCTGATTTTATGTACACATGAATAAAGAGAAGCATATATAAGGATGGGATCAACATCACATATAAGCTGGGATTGATAGCAACAACCAACCATCCTGACAGGTTTTTCACGATTTTTCTTCAGTCACACAAGGCAAATGTCGGGTTGGTATATTCCGCTTAGACCTGGGCCGACTTCTTTCCACATATTTCCCCTCCTTACCCTGGCCTGGTCCACAAATACCTAATGACCATAAAATAAATTCGAACTCAAATTCAGTTTACCATTTTAGACTTTACGCTAACAGATAGCGGTATAACTGTTCTAGTATGTCACGTTAATTGATTTGAATTAATTTTATGTATGTATGGTCTTTAGGCATCTCAGGCTCAGATTGTACATTAAGTTTGACAAAGAAATTAAGTAATGCGTGCGTGAAAAATACAAGATATACGGATGTATTAAATAAAAACATGAACAGGAAGATTTTTCTTCCAGTAAATAACAGCGAAGACATTAAGGGGCACATTACAAGCAATCAACAGAAAAGATAGATATGATATATAACCAATATGATACAAAATATATTAGTAGTATAAATGAACATGTGAAATATAATGTGTATTGTAGCATCAGACTCAGCACTTTTTGATTTTCATTTGTTTGATCCACCAACATAAAAAGGCATATAAGGAAACATATATTGATTGGTCGTTTGATGGTATATACGAATTGCTGATGTTTAGAACAAAGCAATATTATACCAGAAAGATTGAAGACAGTGCGTTATGTAAGCACGATTTGCAATCAGGCACAAAAGCAATTCTAGTCTTCATATTTTTTTTTATCTCTTTTGTTCTGTTATGACATTGCCATAGAGAATAGAAGAAACGAAAATAGTCGCGAAGAAAGTCAGGAGGATAAAAGAAAGAGGAGGAAAAACGAGGACGGTAGAAACGAAAAGAGGCAAGGAAACAAAGTTCGGTCACGTTTTTCCGAGATTGAAGTAGTCATGCTTCGTTTGAGACTGTTGCTTTTGAAAAAGGAACAGTGTTGCAAACTCAATGACTTTTGCTTGGAAACTTTCCCTTTTGCCAACTCTCCTCATCTCTTATTATCTATGACGACTTGAAAGCTACTATCCAATAAGAAAGAGGAATAGTTGTGATAGTAAACTTAAACCTTATAGGTGGGATCTTCTGATTGATTGATTGACTCTGTGTACGTAGACATACATACATGAAAATTCAATGAGACTATACGAACGTTTTACAAGTTTAGTCAGAAAAATATAAATTTCAAATTTACTGTAAGCCATGGTCTATGCTTACTAAATCAGTTTATTATTTTTCGAGTGATTAATCGATTATCTGCTTTGTTTTAATAAACAATTTCGATAGTGAAAGTAATCTTAATCTATGAGGGTTTTAAAGCATCTGTTTTCTAAGCCTCGTTTTGATAAGTCTGATTAGATTTGCTTCAGATCTTTTTTTTAAATTTCCTACACAATTTCCATCGTACTATTTCATTAAATAATTGAGATATCCCGGACTATCCTTTAGAAAATTGCTTCCTAGAAATGACTACGAATCGATTAGCAGCACTATTGCGCTAGCTAGGTCTCTCAGCAAGCTCTTGTTAACCGTGCGCCAACTTACATCTTTATACAACACTTTGATGTAAAAATAATAATAATTAACATCTAATAAACAATATTGAATCGTTTATGTTGTTTACTCACCAAATCACTTTCGATCTTAATATTTAATTAAAGTACGTAAATATGCTGTAAAAATATATGTACAAATTAGCCATACAATAGGTGTCAGTTAACGTAGAGATGTAAAAACGTAACATGTATATTCCTCAAGTAGATAAAGAAAGGTTCCGTCTTTAAATGTTTGAATATATACAGATATAGATATATAATCTACCAATCCAGGACGAGGAACAAATTATTTAATCATTTTCGAGAAATTGGCAGTGGATTGCGTCCATCCTGTATAACTTTATATCTACAAATTAGTAATTTGTAGAGGGGGAAAAAAATATAAAAATCACGTATTCCAATGGTCTGGTAAATTTGTTTTATTAACACTTCTAAAAAAAGAATCTGCTGTGAATTTTCAATTTAAATACTCAACCCTATCAACAAGGTAAGTATTTTTCTCGGAAGAATATTTTAAACTATTTACAAAGAATTTGCTTCTCGTGCACGGAAACATAGGAATCGGGGGAAGTAAACGTGGAATTAGAAGGGAGTATTGTGCGTTACTTACGAAAAAAAAAGGAAACATTAGGAAAACCGGAGAGAAAGAAAAGGAGACCGGAAAAGAGAGAGGGAGAGAGAGTAGGACAGTTTGAGGGACAGTTGTTGTTTAATTCCGGACATAGGCTTGCTCCGGACAGCCTTCCCTGTTATTTTGCTTGTCGGCACTAATTTTCCCCCTGCCTGATTCCCATCTTCAATCACGCCGCTGCTCGACCCGAAGGCATTGCAACAGCGGAATCCTATTAACAGATTACACTGGTATTTCCTTCGGGCGCCGGGACGGCAAAGGCTGCTCCGTCTCGACGTCGCCACAGAACTGACGCCAGCCGGCACTGAACAGCGTACAACAAGGATTACTACAGAAAAATGAGAGCATCCGCCTGGAGAAAGCAGTTCCCATATCGTTCCACACAATGTTTTCTCATGTGTAGGACGTAAAGGGGTATCTGTGGAGTGGGTAAGAGGGGACTTTCACCCCCACAGCTTGAAGACGCTGGTTTGCCTTGTTTGTTGAAGAGAGAAGGAAGAGGAGAAAAATCTGCTGGAAGTTTGCGAAAGAGAAATCTGATTCTAACAAGGTCATATTGTGTACAGTTTGCACGAAAGATAAACGCTTGAATAGACACACTAAATTGCGTTTTATTGTGCCCTACATTAAAACGTATCTGCAGTTGGATCTCTGTTTTTCTCCTATTCGTCTGTCTTTCCTCTAGCCTTACAGAGTAATATGATACCGTCTGATTCAACAGGTTAAAGCTGGAAAAGAAGAGGACAGGAAGGAATGCGATATTGGCGGAGACCATTCCCATTTCAATTCATAAAAAGGAGAGGTTTCTTTTTTTTTCTTTTCCTTTAGCCATTTCAATTTTCCAAGTAAAGAAAATTATATTGTCGCAAGCTGATTGAAAGAGTGGGGGTGGGGCTGGGGGATATATTACATATTTTCAATCTCTCCAACTCAATTGCTATATTATTGTCAATAAGAGTAGTAAACCATATCAACAAATCATTTTTTTCACTCACTCTTTTCCTTCTCTTCAATTTACTGTTCATTCTCTGATAAATGTCCATGATAAAAGATTCACTTGCAATTGAACTTAACTTATGTTAGTTGATATGAATATAACAAAACGTTCTCAGAGTCTCTTTAATTTGCTGTTTATTTTCAAGTTCCTTAAGTTCCGTATGCTGAAACGTTTTCGAATGTGATGGACGTACAGTAGAAGTCCGATAGTCCGAAGTCCGATAGAGATAGATATTGGGCGGTATCTCTTACTACTGGTGTAGGCTCAGCCGTACAGTGAAAACATTGAACTGAACCTGTGTGTGGTGATAGCAGAGTAAAGTCCGAACACTTCCGATTGATTACGAACAATGCTGATTACGTCTAACAGTAGCAGACGCGTAGTGAACACTTTCGAGTGCTTCCGAACCGCGCCAAGCGCTTTCAACTGTCGTTCACAAACGTTTACAGGGGGAAAAAACTGGGATGGTACCGGACAATTGGGCGTTCCGGACTGTTGGATGCCGGTCTATCGGACTTCTACAGTACTATTTTCTATCTTTCAACAACAGAAAAATTCCGGCATATTTTCAGAACCATCTTTCTTTATATAACGTTCTTACAACATTAATTCTGCTTACAACATTAGTTAGGTTTCGTCTTCCTGTATTCTGAAAAAAATATCTTCCAGATTATTCAAGTGAGAAGGGAAGCTGTGTTACAGTTCTTTGAGTAGAACATTGTTTCGTGCTTTTCCGGGTACGCTTTAGTGAAACAAGATTAATTAAGGTAATTCACAATAATTTCGAAGCAAGTACTTTTGGTGTTAATATGCAAAATACGGCTTCTTTTTAATGATTGTTTTGTGTATACAATTTAATCAAATACAAATTATATGAAAATTTAATCCCGTATGTGCACAATACACATAAATTCAATGTATAGCTTATACTGATGATGTTAAAAACCAATTAAATGAACTGCATTAATATATTAGTTTTCTTTATGAATGAGAGTTTTATGTGGCAACGAAATTCTCATCTATTATAAAAGACGGCGCATTTCCTATAGCAATGTGGAAAATGTAGATAAACAAGTCCTTATGCTTGTATGAATTTCATTACATTCTTGTATGATTAACATAAAGTTATAGTATACAATTATTTGCGCTTTTTAGGAACCTTAATAGCAAAGCTATAGAAAGAGGGACTTTATAATCCTGCTTAATTTGTTCGTCCATCAGTGTCCAAAAATTAAATCTCAGGAATAACAAGGTGTAGAGAGATCCTTCAGGTATTGTCGGAAAGACATGGCCTAGACTAATCCAGAGCCACACTAACAGTCCTCATACAAATTTTCTGAACCGTCTTGAGTGGTTCAGTATTGTCAACCCATTAAAAAAAACAAATGCCACTGCGAGTGAAAGCTGTCGTATACTTGTGGAAATTTACGGTTACAATGTCCCAAAGGAAGACAGTTGTGTCTTAGACGATTCCATGGTGCTAATTTGGACTTGAAGAGAACACCGAGGTGAACCAAAGAAAATGAAGATTCCGAACTGCAGCATGTTTGGACGAAGCCGATACGTAAACTCAACAACAAATGGCGGAGAGGATGAATGTTGTTCGCCGAACAATTTGTGATCGTCTGCATGCCATGGAAAAGATCCAGAAATCAGGAAAGTTGGTATCACATCAGCTGAACGCCAGACAGATGGAAAAGCAAAAAACGGTGTGTGAAGTTTTGCTTCTTGGTGAGAAAGAAAGACTTCCTTTGAATCGGATCGTTACTGGAGACGAAAATGGATATATTTCGATAACCCAAAACGCAGAAAATCATGGGTTGACCCAAGATAACCATCAGCATCGACCGCAAGGTCGAATTGCTTTGGAAAGAAGAAAATGCTGTGCGTTTGATGCGATTAGAAGAGTGTCGAGTATCACGAGCTTCTGAAACAAGATGAAATAGTTAATACCGTTCTCTACCGTCAACAAATGATCAATTTGAACAATGCATTGATCGAAAAGCGACCAGAATGGGCTACAAGACACGGAAAAGTTATTTTGCAGCATGACAATGTCCCATCCCACACAGCAAACACGGACAGAGACACCATTTCTGCACTTTGCTGGGAACTCTTGTCCCACCCGCCGTATGGCGCATTCCGACTACCACTTGTTTTCATCGATGTCTCAGGCACTTTTCATGCAACACTTCAACAATTACGGAGATGTCAAAAAATGGCTTCATGACTGCACCACCTCAAAAAATGTACGGTTTTTGTGGGAGGGCATCGACAAATTGCCAGAGAACTGGAGAAAATGTGTTACCAGTGATGGCCCATATTTTGAATAAAACATTAGGTACCTTTCTGCCAGATTAAACGTGTTTTTTTTGTCAGGGAAAAAAATATTAACCGACACACCTGGTAAAAGAGTACGTTTTAGGGTATTTTTTTTCGACTACACCTTTGGCAACACTGCGTATGTCCTTGAAAAGACTTCTGCTACAATCTGTAAACAAACACCAGTGCCCTCTCTTACAGGTCTATTAAGATCTGGGTCGTGTAATATGTTATCTGATATAAATTACATCACCAAGTAAACTTCAATCACATAGAAATATCTCTTAATTTGACATCGTTGCGCAAGCGAAGCAAATTGAAACGATTGTTCAGTATTGATTAGACCAGAACTTTCTTTTCTTTACATGCTCATTCTTTCTTATTTCGTTAGTCAATTACGCTTCAGTAATGATGATGATGATTCGTGAAAAGGTAAAGGTAATGATGTGAGAAGTCATTTACACTCCATTAATTAAGTAAAAATGTCAAGGTACATACACGAGTGTTGAAATCCAAGATTTGGTAATCGAAAATACAAAGAAGTACGGGAATCAGAACCAAGACAAGGAAAGGGTCTGAATTAGACGTCTAGTTCATTCTTTAAAATTTTGTAATAATTCTTCTTTGCTAAATAAATAAATAAATAATTTAGATCTTAATTTGTACTAGTTAGTTGTGATAGTATAGATTTATTCCTCTCATTGAAGTGTTTCCCCGTAAGTCTTCACTTAACGTACACTCCACCACTTGCAATGTTCGTTATTTTGATGTGAACACAAGAACCAATCTTCAAGCAAGATGATATTAAATACGTTCGAGAATTCTTAAAACCTGATTTGAAAGATAAATATACGTAAAGGAAGTAAAAAGTGAAACTACTCCAAGAAAAAGAAGAAATATTAAAATAGAATATTTTGTATTTATGAACAATTTAATTATCGTAGTCATATAGACAAATGATTTGAAAATTTATACATGAATTAAGTGATGCTTATTTATGTGTTCAATGTATTGATCACGAAGTCGTGAAATTAGTAGATCTTCAAATTGGTAAGAATACAGATTTTCAGCCTAATGACATGTTTAGCCTATAATTTTTTACCAACGAAAGCTTCAAATTCTTAGCAAAATGTCTATATTATAATCCACTCATAAAATAGTGTTACATTACCGTTATCTGTGCATTCTAAGGACACATACAGGAACTATGTCTTATCGTCTTGGTGTAAAATCTTTTCTGCTAGTGTCCTATTTTGAGATTATTCTTATTTCTTAGCATTGACGAGTATTTTGAATTATGAAAAAGTAGTACACAAGTTTATACACAAGATTTTATTGTTCTGGTTTAATTTCGTGTATGTATTTTGTATTTATGACTATTTGTATTCATGTAGAAAGGAAGATTATTCAGGATGATTTAATTAATCGTTACTCCCAACATAGTTCAAGTTTTGAGCAATATCGTGCTAACATACCTGAATATGTAAATAATTGGATATTACCAATGCAGATTTAGAAGAAACAGACCCACGTTCAGGTTTCGTTTTCAGACAAAAATTAAAACATAAATGGGATTACAACGGAACAGTTCACCAGTTGTTAATTGGTATTTAATAATTTTGCATTATTTGTATAAAAAATAATTAAATGTACGTAATCAAATTTTGTGTGTGTTTACGTCATCGTCAGACCAAGTCAAGAAACCGTAATGTTAATCGCGTGAAGCAGAATAATGTGTTGTGACGTCATAATTTAAATGTTTTTCACGTGTATTTGCCCAGAAAGTCAAGTTGAGGTAGTAAATGCGTGCCTTTGCTCCCGGTTTCATACTTGTATAAGTGGGAATGAGCGTTTTGTTTGTTGGTATGTTATGTCGAAATACTTCATAATTTGTGTTAAGTATTATATTTCAATGGAACCGTATTAAGACTATTTTACTTACTAAGTGTTCTTTGACTATTATATACGAAACTAGCAATAAATACTTTAAAACTTATAATAGGACTGATAGTAAGTTTCCGTAACCTTACGTTCACATTTTCTTAAATTATTTAGTGCAATTTTGGAAGGTGGTAATTAATATAAGTGATTATTTTTAAACGCTTTCTCTGGTTTCTTCGTTACGCAAAATGTGAGTGGCGTGTGGATTGTGTAAGCGAATAAATATTTCAATTCAAATTTATTTCAGGCCTTTTGGTATCTCTGACTCGAGCCGATGTGAAAGGTCTACAGTTGTACTTATTGTGTGTTTCCTATTTATCTTACACAAAACACAAGAAGTTCCACCAAACTTTGTGCACCCACTTCAAAGTTATTTCCAGAGATATATAAAGAACATTTTTACAGATGAAACTTACAATCATTTACGTTTTGGGAAAACACTTTTAAAAGGTGTAAGTTGAAATCACCTCTCAAGAAAATTTCAAAATTTACCTTAGACTTCATCTGAAGCTTACAGATTAAACTGTTAACTAAACAAAAGCAGAATATGGGTTTCACCAGAATATGTTCAAACATGATTTGAACATCTACCTAAGTTTTTATTTCAATTTATATTCTGACCACTTACAAGTAACTAAGAAAAGTATATGAAGAGCAATTATACATTTTAAATTATATCAAATTTCCAAAAATCATTATAAGTCCAATAAAAGTTAATAACAAAGCATATTCTTCAATCTCTTTTACTTATTTTGTTTTGTTAAACATAATTCTTCAAATTATTCCATTATATTCTTTTTTCTTAGAGGAACACTTACACATGGGCCCGTTTTCCATCGATCGTAAAAAAATATGAATATTCGGTTACAATAGTATTGATCTGTCGGTAACGTGAATTTTATTTCGCAGCGTGGAATCTTTTAATGATGTTCTTCTAAATATATTTTTCTTTCACCCTGAAAAAAAATTTAACGAACCCACTTCCTACAGAGAAATATTCCAGGCATCTTTTAATGGGACAATCTAGATTTAATATTTTTCTCTTGTATTTTTCCTAATCCTTGAAAGAAACCGAGATTTCTTTCACATTTTTTTTCGATGCAACGGAAGAAGAAATAAGAAATTCAACAGATCAGCTAATGATTTATTTTTTCTTCATTACAAAACATGTATGCATTATTTTAAACATACATTACATAGAGAATACAATTTTTCTATTTGTCTTTACTCTGTCATAAAGTGAAGATATTCAGAAATAATGTTATGCAATGATATTTCTTTCTCTTACCCACGTGTACAACAAAATAACGTGGATTCAATTGCATTAAAAATTTCGATCCACACCGTTCCAATGTCTACGGATGGGTGTAACTTCTGTCACAATCCTTTATAAAATCAATGTGTATGCGCACCGGAGATAACAATTTCTTCTTAACACAAAATGTTGCATATAATTGTCGCTAGGGATGATAATAAATGGCAAATATAGAAATAAATAACGTAATGAAACCTAATAATGTTAATTGTAGTTGCCGGTTGGGCTGTTACTACAAACATGGACATTCTTACAAAGCAATGTGTGTCGATAATATCTCTATCCTCTTGCTGAATTGATATTTCTATACGGTCACGAAAAGAGGTATTGCAGTAACATAGCATTAGTTTAAAGTGGTATTATATATAGTTTGGCCACCAGTAATCTCCCATTTATTTTGGATTTTGAGAGGTCTGCTGCATATTATTATTGTATCACTATTTTATTTGTATCATTATTACAGTATCAACCATTAAGAGGTTATTCAATTATTTATAGGTGGTTGGGGTCCCCAAAAGTAATACTAATGCAGAATACTGTTCATAAACTTTTATTCCCTCTGTTGTACACTATCGTTCGTAAGTTTTTCATAAAAATACGGTTTTTGACCAAATTAAATTTTTATAATATATTATTTGGTCACACATTGGTTTTGGGGCCCCGTTCAACGGACGGGTCCCCCCAAAAAATACTGTTCAGTGTTATTTTACCAATCTTGCACAATTGTATCTTCTTTCTCTCACGATTTCGTACAAATTACAAATCTGTAACTTTTGTGAAATCGGGGACTATTATTTTCATCGGATAATTATATTTTATTAGTTGGTTGGGGTCCCTCTTCTCGTCGGGGCTCCTGCGTGGCGGGGCTCGCAGGGGCCTTATCGCTGCCACTGGTGGCAAGAGTTCGTTGTTCTCAAATTTTAACTACATTCATTTCGTACACTCACAGTCAATAAGGAGTTGTTGAGCTGCTTTGTTTGCAACCAATTTGAATTTTAGTTGAACAGGAAGATGGACGTTGTATTGGGATGGGAAGATGGAACAAGAAATATTGTCCATGAATGAGTTGAAATTTCCCCAAAAGTGCACCTTAAAGCAAGCTACTCAAAATATACAATTCATGTTATGGAGAAGCAGCAAGTAAGGTCAATTAAAGAAGGTATGAAATATCTTACCCTCTCTCGTCCCAAATTAAAGTGGATGGTTTTTGACTTGCAACAAGTGATTTATATACCTTTATCTCAGGAAAACGCACTGTTTTATAAGATACGTCTTGCAAACTATAACTTAACTGAGTATGATATTGGTACCAAAGACTGTGATTGCTACTTATGGCATGAAGAAAATGGCATGATACGAGCAAATGAAATTGCATCATGTGTTTTTCTGACATTGTCGAAGTATGGTAGAAAGGGTTATGAAACGGTTATGATGTTTGCTGATGACTGTACAAAATAAAAATTTTGTAATGGTTGCAATGTTATTGTATCTTGTGAAAAGATATACAAACATTACTGACGTCTCTCTGCACTTTTTCGAGAAACAGAACAAAGGAGACTCGGTCCATAGTGCTACATCTACAGCTATTAAGCACTGCGGTAATATTTTTGTACCTTCCCAGCTGGAACCTATAGTGAAACTGGCAAGAAGACAACCATATAATGTATACTGCCTAACACAAAGTCATTTAGGGTCAATACTTTACCACAGCTGAGCGGAATAAGTGACGTATATTCCCAAAGTTCTGCTATTCAAGAGAAATATTGTAGTGAAAATGTGTCAGAAATCCTTGAATGCATAGCCACCTGAGATAAACAGCCTGAGACCTTTCCTTGTTAATCATTCCTAAATTCCTTTCTTATTACTGCTCATTTCCTTTCCTCCTGAGAAATTAAAAGCTCCTCAGTTTACAGCACACTTTAAAAATACCTATACTCAGAAAATCCTATAAGTGACGAACAGACTAAGAAGTATGAAAAATATAAAACCAATATTATCACTTTTTCGAGACGACAGTCTTTCCTGTGTTTTCATCGAGTAAGGATCTTATAATATGGTTCTGTTTTAGTAGTCGTTAGAATATCTTCAGTTTGGACCTTAACAGTCGTTTGGTACCTGAAGTGAATTCGGACATTAAACTTTTATTGGTAACATCGAATTAGCAATGTTAGAAATGAACTCTATTTCCTTCAAGATCCGATAAAGGCTTCGACTACTACTCTGCTTATAGGAACTGTATTCATTTCGCCATATGTGTATTAGTGCCAAAGTGCCGAATCAACGTACTATTTAAAGATCATCCCTGATAGTCCTTTGCAGTAGCCAGGTGAGTTGGAGTTCTGATTTATGTCAACTGTTGAATGGAAAGTCGAGATCACTTCACTAAGTTGTAATTTTAATGTAGAATATTAGTACAAAAGATATTCTTGATCTTATGTCTTTTGTCTGGTATATCTGAGTATTTCCAGATTGTTGTTATCATGTGTTAACGTAAATAAACATTTAAAATCATTTAGTACTGTTTCATGTTCCCCCGATAGGGCTACAAGTCCTGTTAAATCAGTTGATAACAGTTTAGCTAGTCCAGAGTGTACTTACAAGTAGACCTCACCACTTCGCCGTTGCGTTAGCAAAATGAAACAATTACTGTCATAAAGTAGGGATGAATATAAGATAGACAAAAATTTTAACTGCTAGTGAACACTAGAAATGTGGGGAAACTAAATGGAAACATAAATGTGGGAAAGCCATGTACAATATAATTTGATAACTCCAAACCGATTTTTTTCGATATAAATGTTGAAACAATAGTTCTGACTTCAACTATGTAAATCGGGTTAGAAGGTCTGTTTTTCATGGCACTTCTGGTTCATGACCGCCATCTTGAATTTCGCCATGTTGGATCGAAGTCATTTTTTTTTTTCAAATAGAAAGGAAGAATTTCAGAATTTTTTTCATACCTTTCCATGTTAGGTATCAAACAACAATGATTTTTTTTTTTAGCAATACCATACACTAATTAGTTGGTGTATATCTCTAACGGTTAACAACTTACAGTACTTTGAATGTTGACAAATTCGCTGTTTGTAGCAGATAACAGATAACTACAGTGGCAATGAACATAGCTCCACAGATAGCATTCTTACGGGACAAAATTACGGCAATGCGTGAAATGCAAGTCCTCAGCATTCATAAAATATTTCTGACTTCGCTACTTCGTCGGTGCCTTGGAACCTTGAAACTGTGACTGTAAGCAGTAGGGTGCAGTACAAAGAGCACAGAAATATTGTCTGCTAATGGCATTCCTAGTCGTAACAGCTACGATGCAAGGTGGGAGCTTATGTGCAGCGTGTACCATTCCACGCAGACAAAATCTTTTGTAAGGAGGTAAATGATGTAAATATTTATTCTTTCTGTCACTTCTATCCGGGAACCCGAAGTTCTTCTCGTGACTAATACTTATTTCGTTCATTGTATTGAGTTTGTAATTCCATGAGATGTGTGCGTGTGTGTGCCAGTGAGCGTGTGTGCAGGCAACAAATGCAGACAAGTAACGACGCGCCATGGCGTTAAATAAGACAAACATTGCCATGTACCTCTTGCAGCTGTTGCGGACAAAGCAACAAATATATCAGAACAGGAAATAGCAATCGCAGATGACATAATTGATTCTCAGCGGATGAATAACTGGAATTCGAAATGAAATACACTCTGGATGTTCTAGAGGAGGCGCATAATGAGATAATCAATCAATAAGCTAGTGTAGAAGCAGAAGGGGTTAATCACAAAAAAGATTCCGATGATGCTGACGGAACACCAAGTTTCCAAGAAAGTACGTCAGACGCTTCACTTCCCTTACCAGCGAAACGCAAGCAAAGCGCTTCACTCTCGTTTGACAAGACGAATCTAAATGACAACATCCAAACCTCGGTATAAAGACAATATGTAACCGACTTCGTATTAGTGAGTGGACCGTCAAGAATATGAATCAAGGACTATCACACGAAGACACGAAGACAAGAGTTCCCTTTTACGGACGGCATTATACGTGCAGTTTATACACACACCTGAAGTACTTTTTGCAAATGGTATCTGACAGTGATCTGCAAAGAATGACATTCCACGTTGCTTGTGATATTGGGTATGAACAGTTAAAATCCTCGGAGGCCTGGCTACGGAAAGTGACAACGTTTAAAACAAGACCTCACTATAAGCGCCAGTCACACATAGTGCAGACTGCTAAAGACTACGTTCACAGCATCAAACAGGCGTTACCTAGTTTTGACTTTAAATATGTCTGTAATGCTGACCAAAGTGGCTTTCAATTTGAAATGCATCGCCCGAGAACTTTGGATATGAAAGTCAAAAAGAAAATTGAGGCCCTTGCAATTAATATAAATGCTATGACGCATTCCTACACAATCATGACTTTAATTAATTTATAGGGAGAAGAACGGAATAGTGCCTGTAACATTGCAGACTGGATTTAATAGGTTAGTGCAGAAACTTCGCAATATACATGTGATAGTATCAACATATGGTAAAATGGGTTATATGAACTGCGAGAATGGTATGTGAATTGTTATTGGCCGAATGAAGGTAGCATTGCTCGAAAAATTTCACTGTTGTTTGATACCCCACATGGTCCTCTTTCTATTTGAGAAAAGATTACGTCTATCCAATATGGCGGATTTCAAGATTGTGGTCATGTTCCGGAAGTGCCATGTAAACGAGACCTTCTAACCCGATTTACATAGTTGAAATCAAAACTATTGTTCCTACATTTATGTCGAAAAAATTCGGTCTTGGAATTATCAAATTATTTTGTACATGACTTTCCCACGTTTATGTTTCCATGTAGTTTTCCCACATTTCTAGTGCTCATTAGCAGCTAAAATTTTTGTCAATTTCTTATATTCATCCCTACTTTATGGCAGTAGTTGTTTCATTTTGCTAACGTAACGGCGAAGTGGTGAGGTCTACTTGTTAATACTCTCTCCCTCTCGCTAGTATTTTTCTTGCTAAGTCACCCTTAAAATATACTGGTATAAGGGGCTAGTACTGTTGTCACACAGTCGTATCTTACTTACACCCCTCTTTTAACATCAAGATATGAAAATAATTGCGCAAAAAACGTGGAATAATGCCCAAGGTTGTAATAAATATTGAGTGAAAATTACAGTGTATTAGGTAAATTACTACCGGAATAACAGTTTGAAGTAAAAACTTCAATTTGTTCTCCTGAAAAGTTAGGAAAATTGAGATACGACACTTTGTGATGAGGTCGACGATTTACGTGATATAAATTTCTAAACATCATTGCGATGTTTTGTGTAAAAAATTACATTAGCTCTTGCCACGTTTTGTGAGAATTATGTCCACAGTGTGAAGACTAAGCCGTGTGTCTGGTTACTCTTCTTAGTTTTGGCTCCTGTCTGCCTTAATGTAACCATTATGCGTTCTAAGATACCATAACAAAGTATCAATGTAAGGAGTGTAAAACTTAAAATGAGTTAATGTCAATGTCAGTTGTTGACATTGTTGTGTGAAGAACTCTGTCCAATTCTTACTATGTTAGTAGGATATATGCATTTGTTATGTGTGAAGACCTTCTGTCATTGGCTTAATTTTATAATAAAGTTGGGATGCATTTTAAATATCATCCAGGCCACTGCTTTATTTTGTTCTATGGTTAGGTTATTCATAATATGCTATACAGTAAAGGAAGTTATTCTCTGTTGAGCAATAGATACCCACGCACTCTCACTATTAGTATTTAGGCTATACTGGAAATGCATGTTCAGTTTATACCATTAGTATAGCACACTCCGGTCCATGTTGACTGAAATAAAATTACCTGCAGTGCACAATGTAATTAACCTACAAGTAATGGTGATGCATCATTTTTTGTAGTAGAATAGGCTTTCCAAGGATGCCACTCGCATTGGAATATGACCTATTTTCAATGGAAATATGGATTTTTCAGGCGATGTCTTTTGTCCTAATGTCGGGTCCTCTGGTGGCCTTGTTCCTGCACTAATAGCATCCTACTATCCTATTACTAACTATATCCTCCTACATACGTGTATTTTAATGAGCAGAATCAGTGACTGTCCGCTTGGCCTGTCACTTATATCCTGACTATGTACTGCCTCTTATCGCTGACCAGCAGAAATCAGCCACCATAAATGGATTCCACTTTCCCCAACTTTACTCAAGAACTGACATTTGTTTGTAAAAACGTAGACTATGCCATTTACTTCACCGAAGTTTTCCTGGAAAAATTCAAAATATGAATAGAGGAAATTCATTTTTAGAGACATGTTGCATCCCATTCTTTGGTAAGTCTTCACAAGATGTTATCTATCAATTCCTCTGCGTTTGAAGTTCTGCTTTTTCTGACTGGAAAGAGACTCAAGATTTTTTATTCTCCTCTCTCTAAAAGTGCATTAAAATGTCCATCGTTCATGAGGTTTCGTATTTAAGGAATATATTTTCGTTGCTGTTTGCCTTACTGAGTTTAGAAAACTTCTGGAAAAGGTAACTAAGTGCCTGTCTAGTCTTAATGAGATTTTCACAAAAACTGCTAATTTAATACGTAACGATGGTAGGACTATTTTTCTTGGCGCCACTAATTGCTCGAAAGAAAGACCATTCTTTTCATCATAATGCTGTGACGTAGCATAGCTTTTCGCTTCAGAAAGGGAGTAGCAGTACTTTTTATAACTCTGGTGGAGATCAAATAACAACAATGGCCACTTTCAAATTACTACATGCTCAATGCTCTGTGCGCGTGTATCAGCGGGCCGTTGTGCGGTGGGGGGTGGGTCATGTTTCTTCAAAAGACGAACCAATCAAGCAAAATGAAAGTAATTTTCGGATTTAATAAGATATTCGATTTGAGCGAAAAGAAAGTGAATTTTATCGGAGAAAATATTAGAAATTTCTGCTCGAAAAAGAAATGATCTAATGGTATCCTTTTCGCTTTATGACAGTCAATTTCAATAAGAACGTAGACTTAGTGGAGGGGGTGCGGAATGAGTTTCTATCTATTCAAATAAAGTTTTCATCTTTTGAACGCGAAAAACGACGCAATAAAATGTTAAAAATGTAAAAAAGATGCAAAAGGTAGCATTTATTCATAAGTAGTAAGAAAGAAATGTAATGTACTTATGAATGAAAAATAGTAACAAAAACTTCTCAGGGAGATTTGAACCCGGTACCTTCCAGCTAGCTATCAAACGCCTTAACCCTCTAACAGCGATAATGCGCCTTCGAAATGTTTTCTTTCTCCTCGTCATGTACTTCAGAACAACGTTCGAAGATTTTTTATACGTAGCTTACACCTGGCATCTTCTAGTATATTTTTCTCAAAGAAAAGCTTCCTGTTATCATTTTTTAACTAAACGCAACGCTATAAATATCGGAGTATAACTTAGTCTTTCGATAACCTTCGCTGTTCCAAATGGCGGAGAACAAAGTTGACTAATAGCCATGATGCATTCTAAATCACTCTAAAACGATGAGAAATAAACCACTCTAAAGAGATGAGAAATCGAAGAATAAACCACTCTAAAACTGAAAACAAACCACTCTAAAAAGATACGAAATCGAAGAATAAAGGACCCTAAAAGGATAAATAAAAGATTAAACCACTCTAAAATAAGATGAAAAATCGCTCTTTCAAGTGGGAAGAATCAATTAGAAATCGCTATTTTACGTTTGAAAACTTTTACACCCAAAAGAACGGAATTCCATCTAGAAAGAGCACTTTTACCTCTAAAGTGAGAGCGTTATGTTGAAAAGCATTCTTTTCCAGTGAAAATTCCGCTCTACCAAAGTTTCCCAAAGAGTGAAAAATCCGCTCTCTTTTGATTTAGTGTGTATACTACTTGGCAAATACGATTAAGCAGTAAGTCTTGACTTTGGATACTAACATTTTTTCCACATTTTCGCTGCCAGCATATTTGGAAACACATAGGGTAAACGAGACAGTGATTACAACTTCAAATATTTTTTGCAAGTAAATTTCCGTTTCTACTTTATTTATTAAGATATCGCAATAAATCTTACTGTGAGTATTCTTCAAAGTATCTAGATTAATAAGATTTAATATTTACCTTGAATTGTACACACATAAAATATTTATACTCAATTTAATGAGCAGAAATGAAAATGCATAATGATTTGCATAACAAATAGTAATTGGCACTTAGATTACAGTGACTGGCACTGCTGCTTTTTTCTTTAAAATTTTATATTTTTCAGGTTTTGAGTGACCAAACACGTATTTAAGCACTACACTGAAACCTAATCGTAAAAGAAAATCATAATTAGTCCCATACAAGGAACCTGAAAACGTGCTTGCTATTTTTGACACAGCATGGGAAGATGTGATTACTGGTTAGAACATAAGTGCCTCAGGTGTTGGAAAAGCAATCGAGGTGGAAGTGACCGTGACCAAGACAGGTGGCTTGCGTACTCACAATGATCATAGCTCGAGTAACGGCGAAGACAAATCGACCACTGAGGATTATATTGTCGTATCACCATAGGATTTTAATAGGAGAGCTTATTCGCAGCTGAAATAAGTCGCACGAATACGTCAAACTCTTGGGAATAAAGATATGAATAAACTCACCGCCAGGCAGTGGTTCCAAAAATGCAGGTCGGGAGATTTATCTGTGTGGTGAACCCCGGATGACAGCAGCCAAACGTGTGGCGAGGTTGCTGAACGCTTCTAACTTTCTGATGAAACAGTCAGACTTCGTCTCCACCCCATAGGGGATGCGTACAAGTTACGCAAGTTGGTACCAACTGTCGCAAGCCAACAAGAACCAACGAGTGACAGCCTGTTTGTCGTTGATTTCTCAGCACCGCAACACACTAATATTCGATTAAGTTCTCACCCTCCATAGAGTACCAAACAATGGTTTTCACCGCGCGACCCTGCGCCTTACACCACAAGACCACCTCTGCACCCACACAAGATCATGCTCAATATCTATTGGACTAGTGGCCAAGTGGTGCACTAAGCGCTTCTATAATCGGGCTAAACCATCATTGCGTACCTGTAGTCGCACCAGGTGGAACGTGTTCAACAGGCATTGCATCAGAAGGAGCCAGCATTGGTGATTCGCAAGGGTATATTGTTCCTTGCCGATAATGAATAACCGCATGTAGCCTGGGTGGAGAGGAATACCATGGTTTGGAAAAACTTGACCATCTGCCGTACTCATCGGGCCTTACGCCAACAGATCATCACCTCTTCTATTCCCAGGAACCACGCGCGTGAGAAATCGTTCGCCAATGAGACAGACTTGCGACAGGCACTCACGGGCTTATTTGCGTCCAAGAGCCCCCAGTTTTTCCGCCAGGGCATTTTGCAGTTACTGAAACGTTTAGCCAAAGGTGCTGGATACCGATACAGTTTACTTTGAGAACTAACGGTAAATGACGTTTTCTGTATACCTTTCTGTTTCTATAAAAAACAGCAAGGGCTTTCATGGTTACTTTGCACGTTAACGGTTAATGAAAGCTTAATATTCAATACAATATTTAATCATAAGTGTTTGTTTTTGGTGGACACTGACTTCTTACAAATATCATATAGAATGCTGTAAACTGAAGTGTGATCTCCTTTACTGAAAGAAAATCCAGAAGCTGGTGTGAATGGAATTCAGAGCTCCAAGCAAGACTTCACACTATGAAATATATAAATAGGACGGTAAACAAAATTGTATGATTTTTTTAATTACATTTCAATTATTGGCACCATATCAAACCGTGATTGGTACGGGTGCCATTAATTCTATGCAATTAATTTAGGAACACGAAAATTAAACATGTTATTATGGAATTATTATTGAAGTAATTTACGAAATACAATTTTGATAGTAATTGGCACTAGTGTGCTGATTACAATTAACACATACAATAATACAATAATTGGCACCCCACCCTGAGCGTGGAATTTCAAATGTTGAAATTTTGGAATGGCAGTAGCCCTTTGATGGTGTCTAAGTTTAAATATCACTTAAAGCAAATGGAAATACAATTTGGAAATTAATTATGGTAGTGTATGTTATGGAACAATCCTTAACAAAGTCATACGAAATGAGACAATATTAGAAAGAAAGAAAACATGGCCACCTTTCCTGCACATCGGAGTGAAACTTCCACCCACAACGAGAAAAGGAACTCCAATCATGCCACCAATGGTTGAACTAAGTCAATCAAGTTACCCAGTGTCTTCCTGTTTCGATAGGAGTAAGGAGAGTGCTAATTATTATCTGGTTGCTGACAGCTCTATGGTTTTCCGTAAGATTTAGCCGTAAAAGGTGACAACAGTGTGGTTTATAATGCTTACATTATGTATATGTTACTGTGCCAAATACCAGAAACAAATCAGTACACAATTTGAAAGTAACACAGACCAGAGAAACTTACCTCTTGTATTGGTGCATAATGGATATTAGTATTCTCACTGTAACGCGATAGTTGTACGTGGTAATTTTGTGACTGAGACGTTGCCTAGTGATGAGTAATAATTTTAACTTTGTCTGTGGTTGAAAATTGCGAAGAACATAAATATTCATCTTTAGATTTTTAAAATACAACTTGGACCTACTACGTTTAACAAAGCATCTGAAATTCTTTGATGTTATTAAATTATGCTTTGGATCTTCGTCATTTTCTAGGAGTGTGTGTTTATAACGAAATGTCCAAAAAAAATTGCCACACTAGCTCTGTAACGCTCCAACACATGGTAACACAAGACTCCGCTCGCAACGAGATAGAGCTACAGTCTTGATAACGCAGCCTTCCAAGTGGAATTGCTGTGTTAACAACGGGAGCTGTTATAGTGGTGATTGTGTTATCATGTCTCTGTGGCAGTCTTCGATTACATCATGTACAGAATGGTGCAACCACGAGCCAACTTGAAATTGTGTGTTAAACTGGGCAAATTGGACACGGAGACATTAAACATACTTTGCCAAGCTTACACCAATGACGCAGTGAGTTGTACGCAATGCTACGAGAAGCACAGGCTCTTCAAAAGCGGAATAACGTTCCTTGAAGACGGCGCGCAGCCTGGAAGACCTTCCACAAGCATCACCCTCGAAAATGTGCAACGAATTCGGGAACTTTCGATTGTGGATCGTCGAGGGACGATCAACGACATTGCTTATATTCTTGGTGTGTCGTTCGGGTCAGTGCAGACAATCCTAACGTCTGAATTGAATATCCGGCGTGTCACTGCCAAGTTTGTCCCCCGACTGAATCCTGAGCGGAAGGAACATAGCTTCGTAAATCTCCGTAAGCGTGTCGTGGATCAGCCATTCTTCACGTCTAGGATCATCACCGGTGAATAGTTTTTGGTGTACGGATACGGCCCTGAGAAAGTGCAGCAGTTGTCGTAATGGACAAACCCATCATTTCCACGAGCAAAAAAAGATGAGAGTAAGCTGTAGCTCAACGAAGACCATGCTCATTGTTTTTTTTGACATCCGCGACATTGTTCATCGCGAGTTCGTCAAACAGAGCCAGACCGTCAACAGAGTTTTACTGTGACGTTCTTCGGCGTTTGATGGAGAACATTCTGCGAAAGCTACCGAATCTGTGGTGCGCGAAGAAATGGATTATCCACGACGACAATACACCCTGTCATCGAACACTCCTCGTTCGTGTGTTTCTCGCCAACTAAAATATATTATTGCTTTCGCATCCGCGCTACTCGCCAGATTTGACTCCTACGGAGCTTTTCCGTTTCCCGAACATGAAACGACAGGCGAAAGGTCGCAGTTTTCACATCGTTGCCGAGATCCAGCGTGTATCGCAAACAGTTGTCGAGTCACTGACAATATGACTTCGAGGTCGCATTTCAGTAGTGGCAGGAACGCTGGGACCGGTGTATTGCTGAGCAAGGTTAGTATGTCAAAAGCGATCGTGTTCAAATTTAAGCACTACTGCACTTCTTTGTTAACAGATCTAGTCTAGGAATCTTCTTCTACCTGCTTGTAACTCTGTCATTTCATATTGACATTATAAATGTGTATTTTTAAAGATGTTTTCATAGGTGTAAAGAAGTGGTGCTTCTCACTGGCATAGCGTTAGTGTAGCATTCGGGAGGTAGTGGGTTCAATTTCAGCAGCCAAATATCCTGACTGAGGTTTTACGAGGAATATTCCTCAGTAACACTCGGCAAATGCTGGGATGGTACCTTCAAGTTAGGCCCTGGGCGACATCTTCCCGCCTCCTTTCCCCTTCCTTATCCAGGCGTGAGATTCCTAAAGGCCATAAGTAAAATGCAATTCATTCATTCTAACAGAACTTTTAAAACAAATACTTCTAGTGTTGCAAATAGAAAAAAGACGTTCGTGTTTTATAAACTTCCGTTTTTTTAGAAAATGAGCCTTCGTTTGTTTTTTCAAGGCAGCAATTTATAATACTACTAAGGTCTCTTTAAGCAATTACTTTCATCTAGGTAATTAAGAAGAAATACAACATAAATTGAACCTTGATCACAAATGTTTCTTGGTGTATGGGATATATTCCGGGTTTCCCAGTTTTCAGTGTTGCCAACTTTTTAAAAATTAATTTCAAAAAATTTTCGGTGCAGTACCTGCCTCAAACATAGCTTAAACACCATTCAACACAATAGAAGAAAGTTTTGGATATCCCCGACCTCAAACACCCAGTTGTCAGCGTCGCCATCCTATTTTAAAATTCAATATTTTAAATGCCTCCCATACTGTTACGTGCCAATAGCTACTCGAAAAAATGCCCCGGGGGACGTGGAACGTGGCTGCCTTATGATATGTTTTGAAATAATATTTCTTAGAGCCCTATTGCCCTATTAGAAGAAACTTACATGTAGTTGTTTGTTTACAAAAGTATTCATTATGCATTTATATATCGTTTTAGTTATTTCCTTATGTGACAGGGTGAAGATATAGGAAGTATAGCAACGCGGCAGTGTATGCATAAATAATCATTTGCCTCGTAAGGTTGCAGGAAAGCATAGAAATAGTAAATTTGTATGAATGTATGATTACGTTGATTATCTTACAGCATAAAGCATGAAATCACTTGCTGTGTGAAAAAACGACAATTCGAAAGAAAACAAAAAAGAACAGAAAAACTTGAAAAACTTAACAAAAAAACGTTTTTTTTAACGAAGAGAAACTGATACAGCATTTTACTGTAAAAATTATAAACATCAACTGCTCCCTTACACATCACCTTTTGTAGAATATAAACAATCTCGTTCATGTTGTGAAAATGACGTTCCGCAGGTGACCACTATTTCGACGTTGAAACTGATACACTGGGAAGAAAATCGTCCACGGCACGTTCCAACATCTGAATAGGAATGTCTCTGATTTCAGTTTGGATTTTCTTTTTTTAGCAGTGAGACCTAGCACGTTTTGGTGGAACCAAAATTGTTCCCTTGAAGGAAAGTATGCAAGTTCAGATGTGAGGAGCGTGTTATCATGTTGGCATACCATTGAGATGTGACCGTTGCTGCTCGTCCGTGCTCATCCCTGAAAGAGAAGCTACCGATTATTGCCACTGCGAAGACCGCACACCACACTTACACTGCCCGTTTCCTACTGCTTCATTGTGAAATGTTTTGAACTTACAAAAAAATTATCGTTTGGACAATTTCAGTTTCTAGCTGGGAATATTCCTATCATATGCAATCTACAAAATCTGGTAGCATATAGAATTTGAAAATATGTATGAATATTAGAGATTATGTAAGTATTTCTTGTCTCTTTTTATTTACCAAGGAAGATCAATAACACGACAGTTTAGGTTTCTCAGAAATTCGTCTCATAATTCTCTCAAATGAGCGTATAAAAACAAACAATTCAGTTATTATATTTCCTTTCTCATTTCCATATCTCCTAATATATTTCTCTACATATTCATACAAATCAACATCTTTGCATTTCTTGAGACATTCTCTTGCCTAACTTTCTTTGTTTCATGAGAGCACGCAAACAGAAAATTTAAATGGTTTAACATGTTTTTACAATCTCGGTATAAACAGTGGTGTTGTCTGTTAATAGCTTTGGTGGTATATAAAGAAAGAAGTTAAGCAAAGGGACGGAGGGGGAGGGGCAAACAAATTAAATTAAAATGGTTTTTGGCACTCTTTCAAAAACATGTTTACTTTTACATGACAAGAATTTTGAATATCAACTCAATCTGATTTCCCTGGCTTTCTTCCCCCCCCCCTCTTCTCCCTCACATTCTACCGTTCCCCCTCCGTAGCTTTTCCATTTCAAATGTTATATGAGTAGCTCTTTAAACCGACCACAACCATCTTTTATAGTTCACACAATCCTCATTGGAGGCGCCACTATTCTGTATGGAGAGACTTTTCTCCACAGGTCGAGTCGTTGCGTGACCTGGTTCCCATTTCCCACGTCAGGGACACGCCCTTCCTGACTGACCCCCTTCTTGCCACCACCACCTCCTTACCTAAATACACCTCTTTCTCGCGTTCTCTTTCTTCCTTCCTTGCATCCAATTCTTCCATTTCTTTTGAATGTTGGGTGGAGTTTGATCCTTAATTCGAAAATCATGTTTTCTAATAAAATGCGAACTGACAAGATTTTAAAAGCAGCAGGAGATAGAAAATATAAAAGAAAAAACAGACAAAAGTAACTTTAGATCCTGTTTCTCTTATATTAATATTTTAATTATACAAATGTGAAAATTTATAGAAAAATATTCGTATATCAACTTTAAATACACTAACAATAACCAGCATTCATGTTAGGAAACATTTTCCTGACTTGAAGCTAACTACTGGACAATCATTTGATTCGTGTATATTTTTCACGCTTGTTTGGGCCTAGATTTCAAGGGACCATTAAAATTTTGTGAAATCGATTCCTTACATGGACAAAAAATAAAAGGCTACTAGCAACCCAAAAAGGTTTGATGCAACAGAATGAATTGATGAATATAGACTCTAATAACTACAAGCTTACGACAATCCAGTTATAAAGGTTCAATTCAGTGGGTTGCTCTAACCCAGGACAGAAGTTTTTTTGAAGGGTTATGATAAATAGTTATGATTCAGTTACTTTAACCCATCCCTTTATCCCAAGGAAGATTTGTAAACCTTTTCATGGCAAAATTGTCCGTAAGCAAGTGATTGTTATTATTTAGCTTAGTTATAGTGATTTCTGCGAAAAACGAATGCCCATCGAACTACGATTGAATCGGGGACGTTATGCGTCGCAGTGCGAATAACAATTACTCCCCGGGAACACCTGAAGCTTACGGTTGATAATGTATGTATCTCACTAAAATTGCGCAACTGTGATTTTTATCATGCGAATCTCAATACATGTGGAAACCCCTCAGAATTCAATGACCGCCATCTCGCACAGACGAAACTCGGTTCAACTAACGCTCATCAAGGTTATAAAAAATAACTAACTCTCAGAAGGTTAAATTTACCTACGCAATAAATGGTTCACATAACCCAGCAGTGGGTCATCTCGTTTTTAAATTAATCGTGTGGTTTGTTTATTTCTTCAAGTATCAATTTTGTAGATAACTGTCTACCCACAAGTTGGTTGTTTTCACCCAGATTTCTGTAAAACTTTTTTGCCTACAGCATTAGGTATTTTAATGTAACAAAAGGGTTGTGGTAAGAAACCATCAGGTTATTTGCAACCCTTTTGGTCAGTAATCTAGCAAGATCTTGACTTAGTTAAAACAATTATCTGTGTAGCTAATAGAATGACGTAATGGTATGCCATGCATTTTCAGCCATCGAATTCAATTTCTTGCTGACTGCTGCGTGTCTTCTATGGTGCATCCAAACTAGACTTTTGGCGGACTCTCTTGACACAGCTTCACTCCTACCCTATCCTAGCCTGATAGCAAAAAAGAAAAGGAGCCGAGATATCTTCTTAGTTAATCTTTTGTCGTTCCCGAGCGGTGGTGATTCTTTCCAACTTTGACGTCATTTCTCCCCATCCGTGTTTACGTTCCGCAGATAAAAATTCCTATCTCCGGGGTTTCTTTGGATTCCCTATCGAATGGTTCTAAACATTTCCAGAAATCAAATTCACAAAATAGTAATGGCTCCTTGTTAGCCACACTGATTTTGTTGAAATTTTCTCTTTTTTGTAAATGAAGTTTCAGTGGTAATCCTGTTATAGGTTCTGAAAGATACATTTACACACAAACAATAAAATGATCCCCATTGCCAATGCAAAACTATTAAATGTTTGGCTTTCAACATTAAGTAGAGAACAACTTTTTCAGTTACAATGGAGAACAACTTTTAATGAGTTGACTATCTTGAACGAAAGCAGCAATGTATTTTTGCGTGCTAAATTCAAAAATGATAATTGAAGTTTTGAATTGTTTCGCTTTTCCAAGATATCGTATGAATAGCCCTTTTCCTCAGGGTCACTTAGACAGCAAATCTTCAGTTATAAATTTACCTGTAAATCCTAATGTAATCAATTCAGATTGGCGATTTATACATCATTTTATTTGTTGTAAGCACAAAGCGTTCCAATGACGCTACTCGCATGGATCTGTGACTTGTTGAATGGGGTAAAATAGGGAATTTCCCGGAAAAATTCTACGAAAAATCAATTTTGTTTAAATGTCGACACCTGGTAGATACTGCAGCCATGATATCCTACTATATGATTAATGAATATGTCCTCCTAGATTGAAATAGCTTAATGAGCATGTAGACTCGCCTCAGTGTCGTTTATCCTTGGCCTGTCTCTTAAGACTTCTCCCGGTACAGTGTCTCTAATCACTGACCAGCAGAAATAAGCCAGCATAGATGAATTCCACTTGGTCTGGTAATGTTTCACAAGAGCTGAAATAGGCCGGTGGAATCGTTCGCCATGTTAGTTACTCATTCCATTCAGGTTTGCCGGATAATGTCAAAGTGGGAATGCAGAAAATGAATTCTTAGCTACATGTTACATCTCATTTGCTGATACCTTCAACATGTTATCCACCAATTTATTTGCATTAATGCTCTGTTGTTTCCAAGGAAGATTTGCAACACTGCCAAAAACGATACCTAAGCATCTTTTTCTGCTCTTTCCGAAAGTGTTTCAAAATGCTCATCTTTCATAAGAGTTCGTATTTAAGGATCAACAAATATTTGTTCCTTGATTTTTGCCTTATTGAGTCTAGGTAACTTCTGGAAAAGATGCCTATAATGGCTGTCCATCCTTATTGAGTGCCTTCACAAAATTTTTCATAAGGACTACAGTGTTGCCATATAATGGTTAAAAAATTCAATCCATTGGGAAATACTAAAGTAAGGGGCGTGTGTCTTCTGAACACGAACCAAACAAGTGAAATGAGGATATATTTTTATTCAGCTACATCGAATCAAAAGAATAATGGTTTCATGTCAGACAATTTCTAGCTGTTGACCAGTGCTTTAAGATATCAAATTACTTCTAGCACATCTATATTAGGATTAAAACTTTACTATACTAAAATACTTAAACATGTAATGCAAATAGTAAATTATCCAGGACCCGCAGGGCCACCCAAGCGGGACTTCTAGCCCACTTAGGCCACTTTCGTCCTTTGAAAGTAAAGATATATTTGAGTAATATTTTATTTGTATTACTTCTCAAATAAATAGACTGCACCGGGACCCCCCGACCCGCACCAGGCTCCCATCCAGGAGACCCCAAATAGGCAAGGCACTAAATTTCAAAATTAATTTGTTTAATACATTGAAATATATCTTAATCTAAATTGCATAGAACTATAAATATTTGAGTTCTGATATCTTAAAAGGAGCTGTCGAATAAGGGTTTAATAAGTATTTGGATAAGGTGTGAAATTGCCAGGGAATAGAAACAAAGGTTTATTGAATAAGTGGGAAAATGTTTTTGGTTAGGGAATTGCGTTTACGGTATGATTCTTCTGGCTGTCTCGCTTCCATGGAACTTGAATAGGTATTTTAAAAAAATTGTCATGTTTGCATGAAGTATATACAATAGTTTGGTATATTTTCTTGAATTTCGATTTTCTTTCTTGTGGGAATGTTCTAAACTCCAACCAATGGGATGTGTCAAACCCTGAATTTTTCATTCCGGTAAAAGGTTAATTTCCGATATGTCCATCTATGGATTTAATTATATTGAGGTGGCGGTGAAAGAATTCTTCTGCGTTTTGATTTAAAACTATTTGAAGTCTATCCATGTTGTCTGGAGGTGATGTTAAAGATAGTACTGTCGAGACCCAGTCCAGAAAGATGTTAGTATTTTCTTCTATGAAATCAGTTTGAATTTGCGTTAATATGTTTTGAGCTTCGTTGCTTAAATTGGTAATCGGTTTGTTTCTGATGAAGTTAGCTTCTGATTTCTATGCCTTTCCATTCATTATTTTCTTTCCCTGAAAGGATCTCAAGGGGCAGTTACAAGCCGTCGTACGGTGTCCCTGTTTTTTGCAAGTACCACAAAACTTTTGTTGAGTGAAACAGTGCAAGTTCGACTTCAGTGATTGTTACCGCATTGGTAGCAGTAAGGTAGACAATTGCATTTTCCTCAATGATGAAACTGAATGCAGATAGTACATGAATATATATTTAAACATTCCAACTCACTGTTTAAATAACAGAAAAGATAAGCAAAAATTTAAGCCAATTAATTATATTGTCAGTTGCAATTTAAACTTGCAGTACTTTAATTTACTGTATTTTTTTTTAAAAAAAAGTTTATTATTATTTATGGTCTTTAGACATTTTTGGCTCATGATAACTGATTTTCAAAATAACTAAATCCAAAATAACTGATTTTCTTTAATAAATAGCAGTCATGCAACTTCACAAACCATCTTAATCGATTCCTTGCTCTTAAAAACATATATTTAGACACCTAAATGATGAATATGACTCTCACAGGGGCAGAAATATATACAAAATAAAATCAGTGTCGGCCATTTTGGAAAATGGCGTCTAAAACACTAGGTCCAGAATTTGATTATGTTTACCCAACTTATTCTGACTCTGCTATATATACTTCACTCGATTCTGTTGGTTAGACAAATCAGTACTATTTTTTTACGGGACTCCAGTACAGGGACAGGACTAATTTTCCTTATCCAATTCCCGTTGGTGACATATTGAGCTTAGTAGTTGGTAAACCACTTTAAACTGTAGCATGACTTCATTCAGTGAATCGCAATGAGAGGCCACAGTAGCTCAATGGTAGAGTGCTCACCTCTTGTGCTAGGGGTCGTCGGTTTGATCCCCGTTCATGCCATGTAGGCTTTGTGGTGGACAAACACCGTGTGCGTGGGTTTTCTCGGGGTTGTCCCATTTCCCCCCTCTTACTCTATTCCATCAATTCATCCCATCATCATCCGGCCTGAGCCAAAAGTGTCTAAAAATTCAGATGATCCAGTGAATCGCAATGACAAATCGCATTCGGCTCATCTTTCCAACATAACTGTTGGTCATATATAAGCCTTTAGACAGAACACAAATATTTATCATAAACTCAGCGGCCGTAGCTCAGTGGTAGAGCGTTGGCTTCGAATTTGGGGAATCCAGGACTCAATCCCAGCGGTCAACTATCATGACAGACTTTTCAGGTTTTCCTAAGTTACGCCAGTCAAATGCCGGGATGGTACCTTGAAATTAGTCCCTGGCCAACTCCATCCCGCATCCTTTCCCCTATCCTATCCTGGACTGAATCTTAGATGCATAAAGATCACAAAATGAATTTAAATTCATCATCATATACGCAGCAGATTGGGTCAAATATCCTTTATTCCTAAGCAAAGGTTACAAGTAACGAACTCTCGGAAACCTAGCAGTCGACCATTGTCAAAAGATTTTTCCAGAATTCTTTCTTGTAAAGCACACTGGCTAATGTCGTGATGGTGCCCTTCCCAAGTTCTGCCTGCTCCCCCATTCTTGTGTCAGCAAAAAATGCCTAAGGATATTAATAAAATTTAAATGAATTTAAAATCAATTCTCGTGGTGTTAAAATCAGATACTAGCATGTGATTGATAATTAACAAAAAGACTACCACATTTATTTAAAAAAATAAGAAACATTCGGGTGTCTATAAAGACACTTAATCAAACGCCATTATAGTGTTAATACTAACCCAGTTTATTTCAATCTTGCTAACTACACGTTGTCTACAGCACTTCTGCTTACCAAAGCGAGTTTTCGTTCAGTTTTTTGACCCAAAAAGGAAAGAAATAATGACAAAAGGAGAGAAAAACTACTTTTTTGCTTCAGTAACACACTTCCAAACATGGCGGCTAATTTTCGCTTCCCGCTTTTCTTATTTCTTTCCCATTTTTCCTTCCGTATTTTTCCTTCCTTCCTTTTTTTTTATAATAAGGGGTCCTCGTGGCTAATGGAGTTTGAAAATGGACACGAGATTCAAGAGGCATGAAGGCGCCTTTTCTTGCTACAGAACTTTAGTCCTTTTGTGGTGCGCCTTATATAGACACTTCGATTCAGTCTCTTCCTCTCTTAACACCCTCCCACACGATTTCCTTCCTCTGCCCACCTTCGTTTTCGACACCACTTCCAGCTTAACGCTGTTTTCTCATCCAACTGTCTTCGAAACTTTCTAGCATTTTTTAAAACTTTTTTTTTCTCTTTTATTTTCCTATATTCTTTCTTCTTCTCATAGATATAGCCTTTTTCTTCTTCTGCTTCTCCATTTCATTCATTTTCTGTTGAGTCATCAATCATAATTTCAAAACAGAACATCTCCAGCACTTACATTTCTTTCATTCGTTTTCTTTATTTTCTTTCTATTCGTATCACGGATTCACGCACAGTACACAATTGACTTGAAAAGGAAAACAAAAACAGAGAAAGAAGAAGAAAAAAAGTGAAGATCCACAAACAATCAAAAGGTTAATATCCGCTTTAACAAGGAGGCATACTCGGAGAGATTTGGAAGTCCGAGAACTTAATTTTTTTAAATTGCTGATTACTAGTAGATAGTTATTGATCTAGAAATCTAATTCAGTCTCGTTACCATGGTAACATTACATATTTTAACATTATTAATCAGGTTTAAAAGCCTTAAGGCTATTTCCTTACATCATTATGTGAAGTTTGGCTGCAATCGGGTCAACCGTTCCTATGTAATTCCTGACTATGTGGTTAATAATTCAGTCTCGTTACTATGTAAATATTTTCCCAGGGGTTGGAGGAAAGATATGTAAAACGAAATACTTGCTTAGGTCTCAAAGATTATTGCTAGTATTAACATCCGAAATACTAGAGTCGGATTTTTTTTTTCAGCTTTATAACCCCCATAGAACGCGCACGTAGGCGATATGAGTATCATTGTATTGGTATTAATAAATTATCTGCTGATGATTTTCGGATTTTTCAACCTCTCAGTTGATCTTTGGCCGCAGATCACATAGGAATTTTCGTCTTACTCTTTTAATACCTACCCAATGACACCTCGAAACACCTACTAGCGCAGCAAGCCTATGTCATTTTTTACCAAATTCTAATCAATATATTGGATCATCCCATAGATAATGTCGTTATTTGCATTGACGTAAAGGAGACGCCATGCAACAGTCAAATTATGAACTACACTAAGGCTGCGAGACTAGTGTTATATAGGATAGCACATTGTGTATATATGCACGGAGGGAGATCGGTTTGCAATAAGACGACACATATGACTTTACAGCTTTATCTCTGTACGCAATGTTTTCCTTTTAAAAAAATAGACGAAACGGGATAAAATCTTTTTGCTTCATGTTTCTACATGTTTAGCGTTTAATCTAACAAAATTATAAACATGGTAATTGCATTATTTCTTCCTTGTATGTTAAAATGAACACATGACAGTGATTTATTAAAACAACTAAATGGAGTGTTGCTGTCATAGGTTATTTCGATATTTCAACAAGGAAAATTAGTTGTTGACTCCTCAATCATTAAACGTTTTCTTCAATTTGTATAGCTATTAGTACATGCGACTATTATTTGTTGCAAGTGAAATTGTACTCTGTATTAGGAAACTAAATGTCAGTTCTATGTTTCGAGAAAAGACGAATGTTTTTAAGAATATTTTTAATCAGATTTTTATTCATACAATTTTCTGCTGAACCTTTCACAATAAATTTAAATTGCTTCACAAGAATAAACTTATCTGTTATCTGGGCGATTAATTGCGAATTTGAATTTTTAATTCAACTATTAAGGTCTTTAGGCAACTTTGGCTCAGGCCGGATTGATGATAGTGGGATGATTGTTGAAATGAAGAAAGTGTGAGGAAAGTGGAGAACCCCGAGAAAACCCACGAATTCGGTGTTTTCCACCACAAAACCCACATGGCACGAGCAGGGTTTAAACTGACGACCCCAAACGCCAGAGGTGAGCGCTCTAGCCATTGAGCCACCGCAGAGGCGATTGCTTGTTCTTTACCTTCTCTTCTTTGTTTATCTATCTCTTCTAGACACTCAAGTTCTTACTCCGTATACTCTGCAAGTTGTTACTCCACAGTTCGAGTTATATTCGGAATCGATAGAATCACACATACAGAAATACATGTTATATACTTTCATATTCGTACGCTCTTCTACCATCCACGTGTATTAAGGGTGCCCTACTACATAGTCATTCTACAAAATGATAAAACCACAATATTACAAACGCACAATTCTTTACCGATCGCCAGTAGCTCATATTTCACGAGCGTTCACTTATCAAATGGAAGTTCATCGAAATTATTCCAATGACCGCCCATCCTAACTGAAATTTTTCCTTAGTTGGGTCAGGCACAAGCCGAAGAACAGTATCTCAAAACTTAATCCTTTCCGCTACCTTATCTAGGTCTGAGTCAGAGTCGCTCAAAGGCCACCAATATTTTTAAAAAAAAAATCGTTTCCTTCCAGGATTCAACTTTTATATACTTTACGTCAAACTTTAAGGAACCTCACACAGAGTACTCCGTGGAGTTTTCTCCAAGAGCGTGGAAATATGTGAACTAGAAAAAACAAAAAAATAATAGATGGTTGGCATTTATCCCTACTACGAGAGATCATGAAAAACTTCCCGCGTTCTTCATTTGAATGGAGCATGAGAAATAATCCCGTTGCTCGTTTGTGTGTTTTTGCAAGTTCTACATTAGTTTCGTAATTTGTATCAGAATGCATTCTTTTATCCTATGATGAAATTTCTTGCATTATGCTTAATAGTTATCAACTCAAATAATGTGGTGAATACTGTAATTAACCAAAACAATGGTAGTTCAAACGCACCTTGTTTTGGGGTCAAACGTACTGGTATAGGTACGTCTTCGAGAAATATGACGGCGCTCTAAAATATCATGTCCAAGATTATCAGATGTTCATTCTTCAGTCACAATAGATAATTAACTAACTATGGTGCTTATCGGGGAACGTTACTATGGTTACTATCTGAAAATGCTAGAGTACGGATTGATTTCAATTTCTTTCCTGTCAATCATAGATACATCAAATTTGTGAATTTGTAAGACGTATATTTGGTAACTGTTTTGGTTGGTATTGAGTCATTCACGTGTTTGTACTGAATGAAGAACTTTGCAATGCAATATTATTATAATTAATGTCATGTACATGTCCAAGTAACACATCTTTTGCAATATTAGGATAAGATTCTATACCTACACGTTTGTTGACTTATGTAATTGTTAGACATATACACTTATAAAGGTTTCTCATATATGAATAGCCAGTTCTTCAGCTTCGCTCATATTTTTAACATTCTGTTACAATCTTGCTTGACGAAGCGCATTTTTTCCCAAAGGTCTTATAGCCATTCCTGGTGTGCATGGTACAACATCTGTTATCTAGTGCAATCGATATTCTTCTAAACTCCAACATATTGGACGAATATCCATAATAATATCAATCTTACCTCAAGTTACTCATTATATTTTCAATCAATAATTGACCGTACTTGCTGTTACTATATTTATAGATTCATCATTGTTTACCAATGTTGCCAGCTATGAACAATCCATCCAATTCTATCACAACAACCACGTAACAGTTTGATTAACTCTTATCTAGATCGCTGTTTGATTAATATTCGGAAAAATTATTACGCATATTGAAATTATTCGGATAATTGAATATCGGATATCGCAATGACCGGTTAATTAGATATTAAATTACCGGATATTGACATCCCTGTTTGAAAATTAATCAACATAAATACTCTCCATGTTGAGACATTATTTTAACCGCAATGATACTTCATCGTACTTGCTTCATTAGACAACACAATGGCATATCAACCATTTGCAGTGAAAGTAATCTGCGTTTTAGGACTACAGTACTTTCTCGATTTCTTAAAACTATGGGTGCTTTTAAGTACTTTTATTTTTATCTCCTTGCCCAACAGAAGCGAGAATTTCCCGTGCGTGTGATTTGTTGATGTCATCTTTCCTTCCGGCATTATCCACAAAGGCACTCGGGGGCTTCTTCTCTTCTCCCAATCACACCGTTACAGAGGGTGAAAGCAAATGTGAATGAAAGAGGGGGAAGAAAGAAAAGTCACGAGAGGAAGAAAGAGGAAGCAAGCATCTCTACTGACGACTAGGAGATGGACATTTCTGCCTAAAGCATCCCGTCCAGCGTTAAAAAGGCGAACGTCAACGACACCGGTCTTATCGGAAGAAGAGACTTCTACGTTCTGCTTCTGCTGCTCTTGGGCGTGTTTCTTTCTCAAAGCATTATCGCAGCCCATTTATCAGAGGGAGTTCTCCTGGGTATTCGTCCCATCGCCTTTTTTTCGCTCTCTCATTCCTTCCTGCTACTAACATCTTGCTCGCTAAGAAGGAAAAAATGCTGCTGTCTTTTCACACACACGACCGTCGGTTTCATGGAGTAGAAGCTGTAGTTTTCCTCGGGTCTGGATGCTTCATATATACCAGTGGACGCTTTGCAGACGCAGCACCTACCATGCTATCAAGTGGTCTTTCTGTCTCAGTTCTTTGCTGTGCCCTCATTTCTTTCCGTTCTTCCTTTAGTTTTTATTTTCCTTTCTCTTTTCTTCTCCCTTAACCATATTTTTCTTCTTTGGACAAGAAAATTTCTTTCCCCCCGTTTCTTTTTCCTCGTTAGCTCGTACCATAAAGAAAAAAGCAGCCCTTGCATGACTCCCCATGGAGGGCATAGATAAGGTTGCGGAAGCGGTAAATAGGATATGCATTCGGCAACATATGAAAAGATTGTGACCCAATACTATTTTCTTACTTCTTTTTCTTTTCTTTATGCTATTGTGTCTCTGCATCAGAATTTCAAGTACTTCTTCTCTTACACTATTGTTTTTTTTTAGAAGAAAAATACGAAAAGAGGACAGAATGAAATAATGTTAACAGCAATAAAGAGAAAGAGCAGTGGTGACAAGAAATACATTTTCTATGTTTTTCAATTTGCGTAGCAGTACATATGGATAGTTGACCCATACGTCGATCGAAAGTTTAGTGCAAGTAGCGTAACTCTCTATTCGTACCGACCCACAGAGACCCAAAAATGCAAATTTAACTGGACAAAATTATTGGAGCAATTTTAATAACACAGTGGTTTCAAAAATACAACTAACATACATTTTGCATTAATGTAAATATATAAATTATGCTCTTAATGGGAAATATTACGAAGAACAGGCTAATATAATTGAAACAAGTTTCAAGTGATATTTTTTTAATATTATATGTCAATATGGAAAAGATAATATATATGTATATATAAATTCTTACGCAGTATAGTATAGTTTACATCTAAAAGTTGTAGACTTGTCATCATTATAACCCTTTCCATGGTAATGATCTGTTTCTTTCCAGTATTGTTGAAATAGCTTCGTTTTTATGTTACAGAAAGACCAAAACTGCTCTTGTCACTGACCTGCTTGCTTTTTATAACCCTTTCTTAGTAAGCTGAAGGGTCAAGAGATTACAGCAACTTATATCTTGGTTCATTTTCGAGTAAAATATTCCTAAAGATTTCTCACATACTGATACTTCTCTTCTTGAGTGTCCTCTGACAACATCTCTCTTCTTGAGATACTATATAGCAGATGTGACTACCCATGTATCAATATTTTGTGTGACGTTTCTGGCGTGTACTACCAGTTAGAAGAATCCATACACAATTTGATGGTTTTCAGTTTACAGTTTTCAAGAGCTTACACATCAATTTCGAATTGACAAACACGTATCTTCACGATGACAGTGAACCTTTGATGTTGCGAACCTTTGTTTGATCACAGAAATACATGATATTACTGCAGGATTCTCGAATAATCTGCTCACATTGTTACTATAATTTGCTGATCCATTTTCAGGCTTAATTATGTCAACAATTTGGCCACATTCTTGTTTCAACTTTCCCTGAATTGATCTGGACAACTTCTATTTTAAGTTTAATAATTTAAAATTGTTTAGAGGATACTATGAGCGAAGGCTGACAAAAATTAAATTGAGATTCCGTTCATCTACCCATACACAGATTTTTTCTCCAAAAGTTACATAGTTTCACAAACGTTCAATTCATTGACATGGGTGACAAGAACAACCTGTCAATATATGGTCATCTTTTAATAAATTAGTTGTTCCACTTAAGAAAAACAATAAATTTGCCTTCATACCAGCCGGTACTAAGTGAATAAAGGTAAAGGAAAGTATCTATAACAACCATTATAATTTCAATATATTGTTGGTTTCATTTACTCTATTATCCGCATAATATTTGACATACACATACGTGGAATAGACGTTGCGCGTGGAAGCAGCTTAAACTAGGAGCGGCTAGCAAAAAGCACTATACAAATAAAAGGAGCATTTCAAGCTAATACATGCCGGATCCGACGTATTTGAAAGTGTGGTTTGATATTGTAAATATAAAATACAGTATATAGATGTATACTTTGATCTTGATGATCAACATACAGTAAATCTTGCCCAAAGTAAGTGGAATTCCGAGTTGCCGAAATTCTTTCCGCATTGGACAGATATAAGTGTTACATGAGCTCGAACAAAATCCCATTAATAAGAGATACTGGAAATATTGTAGTACTGTTACCATCTGAAGAGCTACTTATGGTGATTTCGAAAGTCTTCGTTCATTCTTACTAAAGATTGATGAAACCCATCCTTAGCATTCATTTGAAGTTAAAACTTCTCATGTAAGTGGTTAGTATTATTCTCAAACTAAAATTCTAATTACAAACTCATATGTGTTACAGAGGCTAATACGCTTTCACATAGACAATTTTGAAATGTTCATTCACCTACGACAGGCTGCTTTCTTGACGATTGCCCGACAGCGTAGTTTCCACTGGGAAAGACCTCGTTGCAGGTAGACAAGGAGTATGCTACTCCACTCCTGTTGGGAAGCTTTCCAAAGGTTGGAAACCATGCGCAATTTACGAGAAGAAAGGCGATGTTTCAGAAGCCCAAATTCACAGTAGTCTATTGGGCTGGCATCGGGACCCTTCACTGGGATGTCGGAGAAGGGAACAGCGCGAATCCCGGTTCTAGTTTCCATCCGTCTGTAGAATGACAGCGATGATTTGGCTGGAGGACTTGACGTCTTGTCCTGATGCAGCTCCACACGCTTGGTATCCGCTCAATACATTGTGGGGATTGCATTGTTGTAAACATATGTCAAACATGTTCCTGATAATACAACAGATTGATTTTCACATGATTGATAACGCAGTGTTGCTTTAATTTTCCCCTGCAAGAAAAGGCAGCCACAAACATGAAACCTCCTGGATAACTTTCAGAGCACTGACGAACGAAATTGCTTCGTCCTTTTGCATAGACATTTCTGTACGTACTTGCTCGAACCTTTCCACAATCGGTGAGATAGATCCACGCCTCGTCTACTGTGACTACAAACTTCCACCGAACTTCCGCCAGGTGGGGCGCGTACAGCTTTCTGCAGTTGTTTTCTGAAGTAACTTTTGCTGAATGGCACGGGGGACGGAACATTTGGAACCGGGTGGCCAAAACACGCTGTGTCTGCACAGTTTCCAACGCTGTCAATGCCTTAATGCCGCGCAATACCGGTGGTGTCAGTTTCACTGGTGTCCGTTTAGGATGTGCCTTCGTTAGTGATACACAGTCCGGGGGCGTTTCCGCTGCATATCGTCGCACTATAGAATTTACAATGAAACGCACAATAGCAAAACCGTGTTCGTGTCACTGTTTAACGATCCTGGAGCAACTGAAGGTGTATCAGAAAGTGCTACAATATAGTCTTACCAGAATCGAATCACTTTCGGCGCCATTACACTTCGAACAACATAACTACTCGCCTATCGACATTACACACGAACTACAGCGTCTATGGTACAAATTTCACGTTTCTGGCCTGTATAATGACCCTTTAAATTGTCATTATAAAAGCGTATCAACCTCTGTATTTTAGTGCCTGTTCTCTTTGCTTCTCTATTCGCATTGCCACCAGCTTCTATGAAATGTTTCTTAATCGTTTAATTGTTGAAGAGTGCATAATAAATTTACATTCAGTCACCACACTTAAAGTACAGCATTCTTTTACCGAATTTCTCTCTTTCCTCTGCTCCGATAATCCTACTATCCCTCTAAACTAGGCATCAGGAGCTATTTAGCTATGCCATGATGATTTAACTACACCAGTCGTATCCACGGGAGCTGCCCGAAAGCATAGCTCGGGGCACGACTGCAAGAGTCGAATGAACGAGGACGCATGGAGGATTGAGTGCAGCTGTAGGCTCGCTTTATTTGCTTTTCTGTTTTCAAATATATTGATCTGTGACAAAGATTTGGGAAAAACGTACCTATAAAAGAAAATTTGTAGAGACGCTTAAAATGAATTTAATACAAAATAACAAACTGAAATAATTGACAGGAGAAGGTGATACAATATTGCGATGTCTCGGAGAGTATTTATAAAGTTCTTTCAGGTGTAACTTGAAAAAAGGTTTTCACATACACCTTTGTAGCTTACTGGTTGAGTCCTGGGCAGTAGAGACTAGTAGATTGTATATGGTGGGTATAGTTCTTCGCACTACGAGAGTAGATTTAAAAGTGATTGTTCTTCAGTCTCACTTCGTTCCCTCGCCTCGGCCATGACGTTAAATTAACATTTTTTGATAAATGTAGAAAGATATTTGATCTCAGATAGTTTTGTGCTATAGTTCAGTTATTCATAGAATTTTCGATGTGCATTTAATTTTGTTTCCAGTTGATTTTATACAGTTCGTTACCACTACGGAGGTCTCCTACACATATACTAATGCCTTTATTATCGTAGTAAAGTTTTCGATCGTTTTTTAAGAAAGAGGTTTTTGTATTATGTTACAATCTACCTCTGATATTACAGTTGCCAATTTCATTCAGCAATAATTGATTTACTAAAGCTAGATGATCGAATTATCTAACTGAATTGAATTTATTTATTTATTTACGTTGAGATATCCTAGCAGAGGGATTGTTCGAAGGAAGTCAGCCAGGGTCTAGTTTGAAGGTGCCATTCCGGCATTTTCATTCCTTCTAGTCTACGTTAGTGTTCATGCGCATATTGTAAGGCCGTATCTGCAACATAGCCTTCCAGCAACGTGGTAGCTCTTGTTTAAAGCAATCGTAGTCTAATGTACCTTGCTCTGTCCGACTCCGTGTGAATATATTGGGATTCAGTTCATCCTGCTGAGCAGGGCTGCTCGGCACAACCGAAACGAAACACACAGACACACTTTAATCACGTCCAAGTGGACGATTTTTCAAGAATCAAACTCCATCTAATATTACTAACAAACTGACTTGGGGTTGAATCACAGTGTGCTACTAATGTCGAGGAAATTTTGTCATATATTTTAACGGAATTCCAACAGCCATTAATGTTTCTAAACATAAGGTCATCTAGCTTATTAATTATGCCCCTCCCCCACCAATTCCACTCCAGTCCTACAGTAGGAGGAAGATGTAAATTGGTGTGAGAAGAATAGATATAGAACCGAAACAGGTTGAAAATACCAATAAAAGTACCATCACAACAGCAAATAATATACAGTAACATCAATCAAGCTCCAGGAAACTCCTTTCATGTTTTTCATGCATGTCACTAAAAGTAGTGAATAGCACGTGCTACGCAGTTAATCTTATGATTTTGGGGAAAGAGAAACTCCGCTTTATGTACATTTTCAGAGGTTTTAGAAATCATTTTTTTCTTTCCGTTCCGAGTTGGATAGATTCCGGCTTGAAAAATATATTCTTTAAAGAAAAGATAGACGTTTCGTGGGGTCTAAAGTAAATTTCACCTAGGATTTTTTTTTATTTTTGTGAGGGTTCTGTTTTAAACAAATTTCTGTGTATTACAAGCAAAACTATTGATACGGCATTACTTTACCTCTGTTCTATTATAGTCATGAACAACACACGCTTATCATTATTCAGTTAACTTTCCGTTCAGTCTATTAATTAACCTTCAGAGAAAGGTTAACGGGATACTGTAGAAGTCCCCTCGCATCAAACAATTGCTTTGTGGCTTTCACTCCCAATAGTCTTGTCATAAACGACTTTAGTTTTACTTTTTACAATACATTACTTATTTCCTGTGTATTTGTTTCGCAACGATTTGAGAAGGTCAATTATTCGACTTTTGTTCAGCTACATTAGTATTTCAGATCACCGCGCATGTTCAGAAAGCGCCAATATTTTCTTTAAAATTTTTGGGATGATGGATTCGATTTCTGCGTTCTCCTTATATTATTGAATTTCTCACTGCTAAACAAATGAGTCAGTTGTTATTCGTAGAAGCTTGCTCAAGATGCATGGAAACGATAGAGTGAGTGTGAATACAGTGAGCCAATTTCATGAAAAGACCTTTGTTTCTTACGTACCTATTTGTCAGACAATTTGATAGACCGCCCTGCTGCTGCTACCTAACGCACCACAACCAAAATAACAAAACATTTAACGGGAAGATTCAACGTTTACTACAACGCCACCAAAGTCCGGTTGTGACATTATCCGCAACGATATAAAAATAGGAGGAATTACTTTCAGACAGCCATAATATTAATTAATATTTCCCAGTACGATTCATTAATTCATACATATTTTTATATAATGTTACTGTAAGCGGAATACTTCAAACTTTAAGTTTTTAAGCTTAATGTAGATTGAGCTGAAGGAAATTCGGTTGAAAGTTTGATAGCCATTCCTGTTTATTTGAAAAGTAATTCTTATATGGATCTTAAAAACAAGAAACCGCTAGCATCTATATTATACCGTTTTTTCACTCTTGAATTCCTTTACTTCTTCGCCGTGCTCTTCACTACAGCTTCAATTTCACTTTCCATTGCATTTACGCAACGGTTTATAGCTAACCACACAGGAATCCACACAATTCCACACAGGAATCTACTTCTTTCTAAATTGATTCCTGATTACACGTAAGAAGCTTAAATCTGTTCATAAATATTTCAACAGTGCTTTAGTTCTTTACGATAGTATATTCAAATTTTAAAAAAAAACAATTGCATATATTTTCTCCACTTTCAGGTAATATGTTTTAATTAAACTCTTATCCTTCAAATATGCCTCTCCACATTACTTGAATACAATTATCGTTCTTCTAATTCAAATTATCAATCGCAAATAACACGTTACATGTACGTGACGAAAGAGGGGAATTATAAGATTAACGTTCTCTACTAAACCCTCATTCTGAAAAGAAGCATCGTATTGTGTGAGACAACGTTATAGCCTTTTTGCAGAATCCGGGTTATTTTCTAAGACAATTTTTGAGATACGAATTAGGGGTTTTAGCAAATTTTTAGCGAAGAAGACTAAATCATTTTAGACACTATCTGGACATTCTTAACACCTAAATTGAAACAAATTCTTCTTTTGCTAAAGTGACGACACCAAAAAAATACAGCTTTGCAAGCCAAGTATTATATTCTGTAAGTTTATAGCTTTTAACTTTCGCTATCCTCGCTTTATTTCTACATTTCTTCTGTAATTTTCTTCTGGTGCTGCAATAAACACTGCTTTGGGAAAGTGCTGACTGTTTATTGTTCTTGGAACTTAATTTGTTTTCAGCGAAGCGACTAGCTTATTCAAGCAAGCAATCATTTCTTCTTTGCGGTTTTCAACCTTTCGGTGTCAGCGACGGAGATAACGTTATAACACAAATACTTGATTTCATTCTCAATATGAAAAGCCTGTGTAGACACTTCCTTAATGTAATCAGCACAGTATTAGACGAGTAAATACAATTCAATTGACCTTCTTCATCAGGGCACTCATTCATTATTATAGCTCTTACACCGAATACAAAGTACATTATTACGTATCACGTAAGTATATTATTACGAGTGAATTAAACACCCAGCTTCCGTGGCCTAGTACTTATGATTGCGTAGTGTAGGTTCCAATCCTTGTGATGATATTTTGAGTTTAGTTTCGTGCTGGTTTTCTCAATCTCAATAGATGAATGCCGCACTGGTACCTAAATTAGCGTCCAGTCTCTATCCACAAAGAAGAGTAAAGTTAGACAAAGTCATGTTTTTGTTCTAGAAGCTCTGAATAATCCTGATATTAATAACAAATTTGTTTGAAAAATAAATGGATATCGAGGCCACATATTTGTACAGTCACTTACAATAATAAGAGGAGTTTGGATGTGTAAGAAATAGAAGCGATTTCATCCATGAGAATTGTTTCACTTTACACCTAATAGTTAGACAACCAACATGGCAGTACAAATGTGCGTTACAACATGGCATGCCAGGATTTGGAGGAAGAAAGATTTTGTCATTGAGCATAATTTAGAGAACCACGAGAGAGTTAGGCAGAAATTATATTCGCGTTAAGTTCTAAGAGATAGGAATTAAAGCAAAGGAACGGAAATTAATAATATGGACATCATGCAGGATTCATCATTATGTTATGCAAGAGAACTTGTCTTGTTCGAACACACACAGACACATACAGAAAGAGGGAGATAGATAGATAGATAGATAGATAGATAGATAGATAGATAGATAGATAGATAGATAGATAGA
>JAGDQP010000313.1:81804-149718 GCA_022664845.1 Lepisma saccharinum
AGATAGATAGATAGATAGATAGATAGATAGATAGATAGATAGATAGAGAGAGAGAGAGAGAGAGAGAGAGAGAGAAGAGAGAGAGTAAGAATAACTGTGTTCTAAATAGAAAAGTAAATCCTTTGAAAAGTCTATTCCTTTATCCTCTCTCTCTCCCCCTAACGTTTAGCTCTCGAACTCTCACACGCACATAAAGAGTGAGTGTGCGTGAGAGAGTAGCAATAAGTAATAGAAAAAATAAAGATGAAGATAGAGAGAAGAAGAGAAAGAAGCAAGGACATGAGAAGGAAACGTCAGGAAATACAGGGAGAGAGAAAGACCAATGAAAAATATGAGAACTACATTATCATCATGCTAAAGAACACACACACTGTTTACTCTCATTCTCGCCATTGATGCCTCGTAAGTTCTCGAACCAGATATTAATCTGTTTCCAGCCATTATTTTATGAGAAAAAAGACACTACCTGATCGAGAATCGAACTCAGGGCTTCCTGTTGAAACTGAGTCATTAGCTGTTACTCCACAGGCTTGCTGCGTAAATGCTGCTTAATTAATGCTATAGTGTTTCTTTCTAAGAATAAACATGAAAAGTGGATACTTCATATCAATGACGTGTTCTTAATTGTTTCTGTAACTCCGATAGATTTTATTTTGCCCTTCCTAACCAACATTTGTAAATCGTCTAGTTCTCTATAGTGACTCAGTTGTTTGATTCCATATTCTGAAGGATTCTCCGTTTTGTATTAGAAGTTATGATTAGATTCTTCACGATCGCTTTGTAGAAAAAACTTTGGCTTCAACAGGGTTTTAACCTATGTTGGCTTGCTTTAATACTGAAAAGTCCAGCACGTTCTCCATCTTTCCAACGAAAGATATAAGCCATGAATGACTAAGTTAATCTTTGGAAAGAACCAACTTCGACCTATAAATTGTTTAAACCAAAGTGCACGCCGAAAAGCCTAGCAGGGTAAGATAAAAGGTGGCTTGGAACGAATCGTGATAAAAATACTACCCTATTCAGCATAAAAAATGATGGCTTCACCAAATTTCAGCTCAAAGATGTTAACCTAACCTCAAAATAAATTAAAGTATGTTTTTGGTAGTTCAGCGATATCTCGGTCGGATTTACACCTACGATGACCTTCTTTTTCTAAATTGAAGATTTTTTCAAGCTCTACAAGATGGTAATTGTTTTATTTGTGTTGGCGGAAAAATTAAATCTGTAGAGAGGTTAAAAAAATGAAAAATGAATTAAAAAACGAAGACCAAAGTGCTACATTGCGTATGCCCACCACTAATAGAGGGCTTCGCCGCCCCTTCCCTCCAGCGCTCACGCCGCCCAACTCCCTTCGGGCCCACCGTGCCCCCTTGCACACCTCGCGGACCAGACCTGGTTTATTTATATATAATCTAGCTTTCAGTAGCCTCTATTTGTATACCAAAGCAATTATTAATAATAAATATGAACATATAAAAATATATTTTGAAAAAAGAAGAAAAATGTCTTGCCCCCGCTGATATCTGAACCCGGGTTTTTATTTAGTAAGTCAACATCTTATCGCTGCACCAAACTAGGGTCTGGCAACTTGTTTTTGGTCGTTGTATTTACAGTGGATGGCGTCGGAGTCTGCCACTATAACGTCGCAGGTGGCGATGACTTCCAAACATTTTACTATTTTCTTCCTCAACTTTTGAGTGTGGGGCGTAAAAATTTGTATGATGCCTTTTTGGTTATTGTTCCATCGATTCCGCGCAAAATTGAGCATATGCCAGATTATCATCTCGGGACTGTTCCTAGTTAGTGGTACACCTCGGGCATGAATGTTTGTGTGTGTGATTTTAATTTAATTCTAAGAATATTAGTCCATACAGGTAAAAAAAAGGTAAAACAAACTGAAAAAGTAAATCCCGCTTACAGTGAACAAAATTCCAGAAAAGTTCTAGAGTGTTGGCTTAGCATTCAGAAAGTCTTGGGATCGCTTCAAGTGGCCAACTAATGTAACTGAGGTTTCCCAAGATTTTTCCTCACCCATACCAGGCAAACGTTGTGATAGTGTCTATAAAATAGGCGCTGGCCGCCTATCTTCCAAGACACTCTCCTAACCCTACCCGGTTTCATTCTCATATGCATAAAGGCCTTGAAATAATTTTAAACAAATCCTTCCACGATCCTTTTACCCCACCCTATCCCGGGCGAGTATTATCCTTAAACAACATAAATGAATTCACACATGCACACAAATCATACACTGTAGATGTGAATATACGAATATAATATACTGGGTGTCAAGAATAGTAAGATACCCCCGCTCATTCTTCATTGTGAATTCTCGGCAGTAGAGCGTTAGCGTAGCATCCCTGCGGCCGACCATCCTGAGGTTCTTCCAAGGTTTTTCCCCAGCCACACACCAGGCAAATATCGGGATTGCACCTTCAACATAGGCCCTAGCCGACACTTTCCCGAATTCGTTTTCCTTCCTTATCCCGGTCTGAGCCTTAGATGTCTAAAGACCATCAATAAAATTCAAATTAATTGTCAATTCAAAGTACATAATGTTAATTACAGGATATATAGATTAAATCCAATTTGTATATGTCGCGGTAGAGAAAACTCACAAATAGAAGCAGAAATGTTGTTTGAAAAATTTATTATGTTAAAAAATAATATTTGAAAAATAATTTAAAACAAAAATGTTTAAATAGAAAACTGTTTGTGCCAGGTTTGAAATCATTAACCCAATTTTCTTTTTAAGAAACTGAATTTATCAGGGTTTGACCTCGCGACCCTAGTACTAGAGGCCGACAGGATAATCAGACCAACGGGACTTGTTTATTCTGATTAGTATAACACAGTATTGTAAACAAATTGTTGTAAACCACCAACCTTCTGCGGTTGTCCGATCTCATAACAAACAAATAAGATATTTTCTGTCAAAGCATTGCTTTCATATACTTAAGATAGAAAAATAAGCGGAGTAAATCGATGCGTTTTAATTAAAATACTAAAAACCTGTAAGAGTTTCATCAACCAACTAACTTCTTGGCATGATCGGACATGCTGAAATACAGTCATAAAGAACAACAACTTGTAACCTACCAGCTATCTGGTTCCTCATTGGATCCTGTCAGCCAATCCCATACTGTCTACACAAAGTGAATGTCTAATTACCAATGTTCGCTGATTCCCTCCCACCCCCTGTTCCAGTATATCTTGGCATACCCCATAAATGTAGTAGGAACAGGAGGTGGATAGGTGGACTGTTACACGTTCTTGTTTTTAATTAAAATGTATTGATCTGCTCCGTTTATTTTACTATCTTAAGTATTTTAAAGCAATGCTTTGACATAGAAAATATCATATTTGTTTTGTTATGAGATCGGAGAACCGCAAAAGATCGATGGTTTACAATAAATACTGTGTTATCCTAATAAGAATAAATAAGTCCTCTTGGTCTGTTGGTTATCGTGTCGGCCTCTCGTGCCTAGGGTCGCGAGTTCGAACCCTGATAATTCCAAGTTTTTTTAAAAAAGTTAAAATCTGGCACACACAGTTTTCTATTTTTTTTAACAATTTTATTTTAAATTATTTTTCAAATAATAAATTTTCAAAGAACATTTTTTCTTCTATTTGTGAGTTTCTTCTACCACGATATATTAAAATTGGATTTACTGTAATTAACGTCACGCACTTTGAATTTACATTGAATTTGAATTTTATTTGTCCTTTAGGAATCTAAGGCTCAGGCCGGGATAGGGAAGGGGAAAGGATTCGGGAAGGTGTCGGTCAAGGCCTATGTTGAAGGTGCAATCCCGATATTTCCCTGTTGTGACTGAGGAAAACCCCTGCAGAAACCTTAGTCAGGATTGCCGCTAGGATGGAACCCACGACCTCTCAAATGCTAGGCCCATCCTCCAGCACTGAGAATGGCAATGAAGAATGAACGGGAGGTAACGTACTATTCCTGACAAGCAATATAATATATTCGTATATTCACATTCATAGTAAATGATTTGTGTGCAGGTGTAAATTGATATATATCGTTTAAGAGGGGTAAAAGGATCCTGGAAGGATTTTTTTTAAATTATTTTAAGTATTTTAGGCCGGGATAGGTTTGGGAGAATGTGTTGGTAGGTAGATGGCCAGAGCCTATTTTATAGGCACGATCACAGCGTTTGCCTGGTATCACTGAAGAAAAATCTTAGGAAACCTCAGTTACGAGGTAGAACGGTCGGTTGCTGGAATCGATCCCAGGACTTTCCGAATGTCCAGCCAACGCTCTAGAACTTTATCTGTACTTTGTTCACCCTAAGCATATTTTACTTGTTGAATTTGATATTATCTTTTTAACCTGTGAAGACTGATATTCTTAGAATTAAGTTACAATCACACACACAAACATCCATGCAGGAGGCAAGTGGAAGAATGCGGCCTGGGCCTAAGTTGATGGTATCATCCCAGTGTTTGTTGAGGCCAAAACCTGGAAAAACCCTTTAAGGTTGCCACAGTGTGCTAATTAAGGTATTATTACAGGGAGAACGATTTGTTGTTATAAAAATAACCTGATAAAATTAATATTCTACATTATACGTGTTCCCACATGCAGACTCCTACGGAGAATTTTCCCCTCATCCCCCTGTTAATTCGCATAATGGGTTTCGGTATGTTTTGCGTATTTGACTTCTGTGAATTCGAGTTATTTTACAAACTTAAAAGAGCCGTAGAATTATTTTGGAGGAAAGAACTATTATTTCTTACAATTCCAATTCCGTTATTTTGGTAAGTGGCTGTACAATAGATGTAAAAGCACTGAAAATATTATCACTTTTTTGACGTAAAACCGTGTGCTGTCTGTTTTATGCCTACTCAAAATTAGAAACTAACATTAGGCGTTTAGAAATTTATTTAGTATAGTTTGAATATGCGCAGTTTACCGATCAGTTTATAAAGAAATTTTTATAAGGAAGTGTCAAGGAAGAAAATAAGGTACGAAATAAGCTCCTTAGCTATACAGCCTTTAGGCCGATAGGACCTTGGTCTGGTGTGTGGCTGTCGTTCAAAGAGGGTGCTACGTAATCATCTCAAATACCCCTAATCACTGTTATCTTTTCGTTTCGAAACAAACTATCATCTTGATGGTAGGTAGCTATTGAAATTGAGAGCACCAGCCGCGGAAAGAACTCGGGACTATTCACACTAAGAAGGCGAGAAGGTTAACCACTCAGAAATGCAGGAATTCCAAGTAAAAATCGTATACGTGCGTTAAACCTTGTATTTAAACTTTAAACTTTATTTTTATATGGACCAGTCTAGTAACTTTGGACTTCGACCCGTCACGATTCGCCTTTAGCTGTTAAAATCCACACCCATGCACCTGCCGGGACTCGAATACGGGACCTTCGAGCCGATAGCCTACCGCCGCAGACCGCTCGGCTGGCATAAACCTTGTATTCAATAATAAACTTTGCGGAATTAATCTCAGCACTGGGAAGGTCATTCAAGTGTTGCTGTCCGTCCTCCCGACCAAGGTTTTCCAGAGCTTCCTATTTCATCAAATGAATGTCAGGATGTAATCTCGAATAAGTCCTTCGCCGCCGTATCTTCCACATATATTTGCTTGGAAAATTGTTTGTCGAGTGACGTAAACCCTGATGTCATCCTCCTTGTGAAAATGTGATCAATATCGTATATGTGTATCTAGAAACACTAAAACGGGTCACCGGGTTCCGAGTCATTCAGGTCAAGTTTTGGACCGGGTCTCTGGGTCTATACTTTAGACCAGTGATCCGGAGCGCAAAACTGAGATTTAATTCTTTCTTTATTATACACTGTTGTGTTTTGAACAGTCTTTCTATCTGAGCGGGGTGTTACTTTTCAGAGTACGAAATTAGGACGCCGAAAAAACGGAGCGGCCGTGGCTCAGTGGTAGAGCGTTTGCTTAGCATTCGGGAGCTCGTAGGTACAATCCCAGTGGACAACCATCCTTGCTGAGGTTTTTCTACAGCTTTTTCTGTCACATTTAAAATGCAGGATGGTCCCTTCAATTTATGTCCTGGCCGACACCTTTCTACATCGTTTTGACTCCACTTACCCGTATGAGCCTTAGATGTTTGAAGGTCATAAACAAAAAAAAATAGAAAAGACGTCGAAAATTTCCTAATAATAGCAATAACGTACGGAATTAGTCTCATATCCACGTAAAGAACCAAAATGCCGCTGGAGATGTGCAAATACCCTAATCGATAAGGCTATTCTGAAAGAATTTTATGTTTGAAGTACTAAAGAGGATACGAGGATAAAAGCACTAAAAAGTTTTAAAACTCTCAAAGTTGAAGTTCCTGGTCACCGGGTCAATTGGGGCAAGATTCGATCTTTGGGTTACCGAGGTAGATCAGTATGTTGATTTCGATCAAGAACGAGTCGCGAGTCATTCGGGTCAAGACCGGTTCAATCGGGTCTTACGAGTCGAGTTTCGGGCAGGGCCACTGCTTCACCTAAATTTGGGTCAGGCTGGTTATCGAGACACCAAAAATTCCTGGTTTCAGCTCTGGTGTCTAGGGAATAAATGTATATTATTAAAAAAGAGGAGAGAATGAAATAATAATGCCGACTCAGTGGAGAGAGAGAGTGTTATTGTACCAATTTTTAAGGAGAAGGGAGATTGTGGAAACTTATACAGGATTGTGGAAACTTATACAGGAATCAAGCTAATGTCACACACGATGAAGATTTGGGAGAAAATTATAGAAGGAAGATTATGAGAAGAAACATCAATAGGAGAAGAAAAGGTTGGATTTATGTCAGGAAAACAAACAACGGATGCAAATTTTATATTAATACAAACTATGGAAAAGCATCAGGAAAAGCAAATAGGACTGCATATGGTCTTTACTGATTTGGAGAAAGTCTACGACAGAGTACCACGTCAGGAAGTATGGAGATGCTTGAGGGAGAAAAGAGTGCCAGAGAAATATGTAAGGATAATCCAAGATATGTATACAGGAACTAGAACTCAGGTAAGAAGTAGTGTGGGATTGACACGCCAAATCCCTGTTATGGTTTTATTACATCAGGGTTCAGCCTTTAGCCCGTACCTCTTCAACGTAGTCATAGATGTTATAACTCAGGATGTGAGAGATGAAGCTCCCTGGTGTATGATGTTTGCCGATGATATTGTTCTATGCATTACTAATAGGACAGAACTTGAAAAGAAAGTATAGGGTTGGAGGAAGTATCTGGAAGATAGAGGCCTAAAGATTAGTAGAAAGAAAACTGAGTATCTTGAGTTTAACGAAGATAGAAATGGGGAAGTGATGTTGCAAGAAGAACGATTGAATAAAGTGAAAAGTTTAAAATATTTAGGCTCAACTTTTACTGGGAATGGCGATTTCTACTCGGAAATAACACGAAGAATGCAAGTGGGATGTCTAAATTGGAAAAAGTAAGTGGCGTTCTCTGCGACCGCAGAATCACGGTGAAGAATAAAGAGATGATATACAAAACAGTGGTTAGACCAGCAATGATGTACGGAGCAGAAACATGGCCAATAAAGAAAGCACAAGAAAAGAGATTAGATGTCATCGAAATGAGAATTCCACGCTGGATGTGTGGGATAACAAGAAGAGACAGAGTAAGAAATGTGAGAGCAAGAGGTACAACCAAAGTTGTAGAAATATCTATGAAGATACAAGAAAGAAGACTGTAGTGGTATGGACATGTAATGAGAAGAACAAATGACTATGTAGTCAGAAGAGTGATGGCAATGGAAATGGAGGGCTAAAGAGGTAGAGGGAGTCTAAGAAGAAAATGGGTAGATAGGGTTAAAAAGGATCTTGGGGAGAAAGGTTTGTCAGGAGAAGAAGTTCAGGACAGGGCTTTGTGGAGAAGACTCATCAGAAACGTCGATCTCACGTAGGTGGGAAAAGACGGAGAGAAATAATAATAATAATAATAATAATATACTTTATTTCATTGTGTGTAATGTCAATACGTGTTAGAAGCTAAAAAATGTATCTTATTTTGTTTTATAAAATACATAATAATTAGCATTAGCATACAAATAATTCACTTGAAATTTCAATGGACACAATATTAACTTTTCAAACAGTATAGTGTGCCCATCATTAAAGAGCATAGTTTAGTTGTTGAAAGTATTGTAGTTTGATTAATTGAACAAGAACACAATATTTCACTAAACCAGAGTGATGGCTACAATGCAGATAATCCTATCAATATTCGTACCAAACCTTGTATCAGGACCAAACATGATAATGTCTCATAAACCAATCGGGACGGGCGTAAGCCATAGTGCTGTTACCGCCCATAAAATTTATTTTATCTTATCTCATAAACCAAAATTTAGGTAATCGTTAAATTTTATTTCAAGTATTTGGTCGTTACCTAAAATATGGTCCCCTGTATAGCAACCAAATTTATTTCTGCCAGAGTACTTTTTCTGTGTACCATTGTTTTTGAATCAAATCTCGTATAACACGTCCAAACCTTATCGCTAGGTTCTCGTACTTTCTACCTGGAACAACTTGCTGACCACATAATAATTTTTCAAGGATCTCGATTTAAGAATTATTGGGCTATAATATTAGTGTGAAATTAGTGACGTCTCCAGCCTCAGTACAACTATACATTATGAGTTGTTACAAAAGGACTACTAGTCATTTCAACCAAAAACAACTTCAAGTACAAATAAATAATTTTGATCAACTGATACAGATTAACAACTGTAGAAATTTTGTTAGTAAATCTATAGACCTGAATGGAAACTAACGTGTCATAATTGTTCTGGAAAGCTCTTTATTCTGCAAGTAATATTAAAGAAGCCTCTTAATTAAATCCTCTTTCCCTCCCCTTTTCCCTGTGTTCCATCCCATCGCCGCCTCCTCTCCTTTTCAAACTCTCCCTCCCTTTCTCTCTCTCTCCCTAAGGCGGATTCAGAGGAAGTTTCTCAATATTCAAGTTTCAACACGAAACCATTTCCACTTCATTAGCTTTGAGGAAACCGTTACTGTTTCATTGCCATTCAACACGAGGATTAACTCTACAAAGTTTGGGGTGTTGCAATTAGAAACCTCCAACTCCCACACCATCCCACCCCCATTCATTTACCTCGTCTATTATTTTTCTTGGTTTGTACTCAAGTGATGGGAGCAGCATCGGCATTAGCAAGTAGTAGGTATACTACCAACAAACACCATTTCAGTTCTCTTTTGTACCCCATTAAGTAACATTATTAAAAATTTTAATTTAAGTACCGCTAATGTAAAATATAGACACCTATAGCATTATATTTCTATAGTAATATACCATTAGCGTCGGTAAGTTATAAAATTAGGTGTTTATAGTACACTTACCTAGTTCTTGTTATGTACTTCCAAGTTATGTCCCTTGGCCAAAATGTACTTTTTCCAGTACTGATACAACTGCTGGAAGTGTTCCTGGAATTCATGGGTCTGAATCGGTCGTATGGCTTCCGTCGCTCCGTCCTCCTCCGACAGGAAATATCTCCCGTAAAGCTGAACGCAGTAGTACGACTACAGTTGCATCTCGATACACCTGACGCGCATCATATGTAGAGTTTGGCTCCCAGAATGCCAAGGTTTCGAGATGCTTACTTAATGTTTGTACGCTGCAACGACACGGCTTACTTCGCAGTTTACACGTCACCCAACAATTCCTACACTGCTGCACGAAACCTTTCTGAATCAATCACGCGCTGTGTCTACAGTGCTACAGGATGGCGCCTTTCGGAGATAGCATGACGTCTGCAAAATTCCGCACATTACCACCACACGTTTTCGAGTCTTAGAACTTATTGACCCAAGTGTAAAAAATTTCGCTCATATTCATGTTTCCGCTTATTTTGGTTGTTTCGTACAACACAGTGACTGTGTGCAGAAAAAAATAATATAGAGCTACGTTCATTGTTCTAAACGTTAAAAACCATTACTTGTTAATTGCGTATATACGTCGTAACATCTTTAATGTATTTTAATATTTAAAATTGAAAAAATGTGATTGGAGCAGCCATAGTAAGCATTGAAAATTTCTCAACACCTGGAATGTATCGAAAAATACATCTGATACTATATAAACATCAACGTCCTTTTTCGATATCGAAACCATCAAAAGTTGATGAATAAAAAATTACAAAAATAAAGTACTAATTAGCAAGTAAATATTATTAGGTGTATTTTTTTTTAGTCCTGGATATAGAATAAGTACAAATACAAGATTTTTTGTGGTGTTTTATAATCAGTACCTATGCAGCAAAGTACTTTTCTCAAGCTTCTGGTTAGTAGATATTAATGATTGTAGTAATTTCACGTGATGCTGTTAAACAATTTGTTCTTATAATGATACTACTTAATATACAATGAAGTGCAATAAGTCATGGGATACCTATCTAATAGCGACCCGGTGACATGGAGCATTGTCATCCTGGAAATTACTAGTTTGGGGAGGGTACACGAAGTCCATAAAGGGCTGGAAATGGTCACCAAGCAGCTGAACAAGGGTTAACCAGTAAATGGCCAGTTCAAGCGGATCAGGGGACCCAAACCATACCAAGTAAAGACACCCCATACCATGACGGAGCCACCACCAGCTTGAACACAGTGCCTTGTTGACAACTTGGGTCCATGGTCTCATGGGCTCTGCTCCACACTCGGACCCTACCATCCGCGCGTACCACTTGGAAACACAAGTCATCTGATCACACTACTCGTTGCCAGTCCTCTACGGCCCAATCCACCTTTCTCCGAGCCCATGTGAGTCATCGGCATCGATGGGCAGCAATAAGTAGCCGCATGGAGACAAAATTGCGCTGCACTGACCTCTGAGACACGTTCCCCGGACGTTCTGCATTGATTCCTGCTGTCAGATCACGTATTGTTGCTTGTCTGTTTGCCGAGACATGAAGACGTTCCTGTAACTATCAGTGTGAACACTTTGCCCTTCGGGTTTCCTTGTTGAGATACGTATTGGGATATACACGTACTTTGACTGAATAAATGTTTGTCGTCACTTCATGTACCTACTTTTGTCCAACAACTATGCGCTTGTAAGTTCAAGAACAAATTTTTATTTTGTATGTAACTATCTTCAGGAAGGTGAATACTATATCCAAACACACATTATTGTTTAGAAGTAGCATTGAAAAACAAAACAAAACTTATCGAAAAAGTCTTATCAAATACTGTTCCTATATATTAACTGGCAGTATTGTGTCTAAACAATTATTATTGACGTAGTAGCTTGTTAATAAATAATTTGTATAGTAACAAATAATAATTTTAACAATAGTTGACTGATTCACACATTAAACGAATAAATACCTTTCATGGTAATATTCACGTTAGCTCATCTCCGTGGAAGCAGATGAAGCTGTCAGCCAAGCTTTACTCAGAGTGTTTTATTTTTCCTCATATTATATATATAATACACTTCGTACTTTATATTCTGGTTTGCTTGAATTGATGCAACCAGCCATCACAATCGTTTGCAGCAGATTGGACGGGTAAATTCCTATTCAGATAACGACGTTTGCAGAGTCTGTGGAATATGAAACCTCGCGGGAGATTCTGGGTAAACAGAGAGTAATTTGTCAGTGAACATTCGCCAGAGGCCCTGATCATTTGCTAGCTGAATGATTTATGTTATGTCTAGTGTTTTGAGCAAAGCGGTGACGTGAATTTCTAAAGCGATATATTCACACCATCATTATTGGATTTTCCAGCTGAAAATAAATGTTCTGTAAGTCTTTTCTGTTCCTATGTATGTTAGTGCTTCTTCCTGAGAAACGACATTGCAGTGTAAATTTCAAATATGCCAGAAAGTAGTCATGTTCAGCAAGTTAGCAAATGTCCTTTCTACCTTTAAGGATTAAGAACCAAAGGGAATAGATTATGTAAACTGGTGCTCCCCACCTGTACATTTTTACAGCAACTTTCTCGTTATTCGAGATAAAAGTGTCTGATACCTTTAAAGCAAATTGTGCTGTATACTTGGTCCGATTTTGTTAAGCGTAAAGGAAAATAGAATATATTATACAACTCATAGAATACATCCAAACTTTCTGTAATCGTGTAAAGAAATTGTGATTTATTTCCACCAAGTTGTATCTCCTTTTACTTATGCCAGTACTATGCAAATTATTGAATGTTTCAGAGTTTAAGCATTTAGTTTTTCTTTTTCTAAATATGTAACTTCCGTAGTTGGAGGAACATTCAATTATAGTGAAACATATTCTAACGGAATGTTCTTATCTCTTATACACTTCGCCGCATTAAAAATGTGACTCTCAATCACAGGCACTTAGCCAATCCAAACTACTTCTTTTTATCGTGTAATTGTTTCAGATCTCGGACTTTATTCTTCCCTCTAACATCTAACAGCAATGTTCTTTAAAAAAATGCATGAATTCTCATAGATTGAATGATAGAAAAATCTGATGATACAACATGCTGAAAGAATGCAAGGAGAAATATAAACACATACGAACAAAGAGTGCCGGATATTAGTATGAGTTTAATGCATTGGCGATCATCGTGAATTAAGTTGTCCAGATTTTCTACTATGTTCACCAGACAAATGTCGGTGTGGTATCTTATGTAAAGGTCTGGCCGCTAACTTCCCAACCCTACTAACGGAAGAGTGATCACCAGGGAGATGCCATTTCTCAGATCTGATGCCAAAAACGTGATTCACGCACAACATTCGTGATTATGCGAGCACGCACAATTTCCGTGGGTTAGCATTGTGTTCCAGCGGATTTACTGTAACATCCTTGGGAGCAGCAAGAACTTATTGCGAGTGCTGGGACGTCTGTTGAGTTTCGCATTAAACCTCCTAATGCATTCAATAGTATATTTTAGGTTACTACTAATAACACTAACTCATTTTTTATGAAAGTGTGCATAGCACTATCTCGCCTGAAGCTCTTATACGTTTACTCTGTACATTTTTTTGTAATTAAACTCCTCCGAGGTTACTAAACCGATAATCACCCATTTTTCCCTATGATAGTGGTTGAGGTGGACAGGATTTATAGAGTATTAGATTAACGAGAAGTTGTATGGTTTACATGGTAACAGTACTCAAAAGAAGAAAGGGTTTTTATGAATTACGCGAGAATGGCTGGACCTGTTATATCCAAACTCGGTATTCTGATAGAGTGGTCAACTTCCATGTTTTAGATGGACCAGAACTTCCACATTATTACAGTTTCCAAGGTAACGAGATTGAATTATTAAATACATATTCGAACATTATGTATGAAACAATGAACCGATTGCAGCCAAATGTCACATAATGACGTAAGAAAATCCCGTTAAGGCTTTAACCGCATTAGAATGTTAAAGTTCGTTTCCATAGTTACGATACTCTTTCAGAACTCACACATTGAGGAATATATAGTCCATTGAATATTTGCTGTTCTAATTGAGTTATCGGAATGCAATAAACGATGATTCGCTGAGCACGGCTGGCGAATCAAACTACCGATAAGGTATCACATGGTACAACTTGCCGCCGTCATCCTGGAATATAATTAGATTTCAATATCTTCCGTTTCACTAGGTGTATCGAGCTGTAATAACATTTACCAAATAATATATGTAATCGACATATAAATAAGGAAAATATCATAGTATTTTTTTTAATCTTATTTAGAGATAAGGTACATAAAAAATATCTTCAGATTCGTGTTTCTGAAATCAAGGTCGGGAAAAACAGGTTGCGTCGGACGACCAAACCTTCGCCCGCAGGAAGCCATTTTCACTTATTTATTTTACGAAATGATGCTAGAGACGTGGAATAAACGGCGTTTGGGTCATAGTGGCAACGTGGAAATAATAGTTACCTCAGAGTAGCAAAACTATGTCTCGTCACTTAATTACGGGGGCGACTATTTTGAAAATTTTTTATATATTATCATTACCTTGTGTTCTAATTGTTGTATCAAGACAGAATAAATGACATGTTATTCAGAATTACATCCTTAAGTAGGTAGTTCAATGAGAACAGCAAAAATATGTGACGTCTGAAAGTACATTCCGAAACCTTGCGAAACAATTAAATTTTAATATCTTGCACTGTAGTAGTCGTATCGATATGGAATAAAAGAAATTATAGCTCGGAATGTCACCGCGTACTTTATGGAAAAATGTTAATGTTAATGAACCTTATGTCAAAAAAATAGTATGTAACATCACATACTTTCTGGCCGCCATATTGAAAAAAATACATTTGGATATTTCGTAATTTAATTTCAATATTTTTCATTCTAGAATGAGTATCGCAGTGGAGTAAAGGATTTGTAGTTCAGGTAGTCAAACCTCATGTGCTTAAGGAAACGTAAGGCTTCTTGGGAGGTAAAGCGCCCCTGTCCCTGCCCCCGAAAATATATTTCAACACCAAAAAACTCTTAGACTTACTTCTATCCTATTTACTTTGATGCAAAATACCCCCATTAAAATTAATTTGTGTTTGCAACGGCATTCTTACGTCTAGCAAAAAATATATATATGAGCTCCTGCGTAGCCTAGTCGGTAGCGCGCTCAACTTTAGTGCGAGCAGTCCCGATGGGGGCTCAAAAAATTTCGGTGTTGACCCAGCATCGTGAGGACAATTGGGGTGCTGCTGTGAATAAAATACAGTGGTGATCACAGTGAGAGCTTCGACTCTCTTCTCCCAACCCGTCTGGTCAGCGTGGGAGCAGTAGACCAACTCCTCCCTTCGGGGAGAGGCCTCATCCACTAGTGGATTGAATATCGATTTTGAAAATTCCAAATTTTGTACCTTGATTTCAAAATTTAAGAGATGTTAACGTTTATATGTACTCCGGTCAGTCCGGTGGCGCCCAAATAGTATGTTGTTGTTTTTTTCAACTTTAAATCCTCATAACTCAAACATAGGTAAATAAATAGATTTTAGATTTGAGCCAAGTTTTAACTACTGAACAAGTGTATGAAATATTAACAAAATGGAAAAATTGTAAGTTACTTTTTAAATAATTGCAAAACTTCATATGGAATGACGCGAATCTTAATAGTAATCCGTGGCAGAATTCATTAATCTGGGCGTTTAAAAATCTTGCTTTAAAATTTCAAACGATTTCCGATGAACTTTTCTGACAAACTTGTATAAAATTTACAAAGTAATTTATTTTATGTTTAAGAAAAGCACCTAAAGACACGCACTGAGGGTCAGATATTGGATGAAATATTACTATTTAACTTTAGTGGTATAGCTATTAAGCGTTCTCCATTAATTTCCAACTTTAGGGATTAAAGTGTACAATAATAAAAAAATAATACATATGAAATGTATTAACATAGTATCGTCTAGTAAAATAGTAATAAACCTCTCTCTAAAAAAAGAAGCTTTATTAGCTAACCGGTACTATTTTTAAATTAAAGCATCCATAAATTCACATTATAAATTCAGGAATTCCGCCAAAATTTTCATTTTGGGGGGGGGGTGTAAAGTTAAATTTTGGAGGGTGTAAGTGGAGTTGTGCACGGTTTCTATCGATTTTTGAACGTAAAAAAAATTGGGGGCTGCGCTCGAGAATTTAGGGGGTGACACCCTCCACAGGGGTGGGGGGATCCGGCGGAATCACTGGTTTCTTTACAAAAATTATCCTATTAATAGAAGTAAAACAAACATCGGTAATGTTGATGAATTTTACTAAAACAACTTGATCAAAACAATCTTCTTTGTTTACCAAAAGAAATCGCAAATATAGTGAAACAGTTTTTTCAAAAGTATTGAAAATAGTTATACATTTTTTTTAGAATGGACAAACACACACACAAAGTACATACATGAACAAAATAAAAAAAGGAATACCAAAAACTTTCTTTTCTTTAGAAAAGAAAAGGAAATCATAAAAAAAAATACAAAAATAAGAGAGAGAAAGCACATCCAATCAGCAGCTAATCTCCAGCCATCCTTTTTCTTCAATGTCAAACAAAGACGTCAAAGATAAGCGTGGATAAAGGAAGAGAACAATGCAATGTCGGCAACATGTTGCTTGGACCGCAACAATGGAAATCCACGGGTAAAGGGAAAAAATACAAAAGATTAGCTCCAGAAAAAAAAGCTGAGGGAAAAGGCGGAAGTATGAAGGAAAGGACAGGAAAAAAGCATAGGCCTATAGTTTTTCTCTTTGGTCGAGAAGCTGCTGTAGTGAACAAGAGTGATTCATCCTTCTTGGCTTCAAAAGGAAAAACGTATTTCCTTTGTTATTTTTTTCTCGTAAAGGGCATTCCTTCTCATATCCTCTAGATAGACGAAGTAGTAGAATATCAATAGATTTCAGGAATCATAAGGGGAAAAAATATGGAGTAAGTCCATTTCTTTTTCCACGTGCACATTTTGTGTGAAATACAAAAATCTTGACACATTCTCCCGCCTAATATTATTTACATATGATGCATTCGAGCTTTAATCATTTTAAAGCTAATCCCAACCAGGGTTGGAAAAAAAATACATTTTTATAGACTGCAAAAAAAAAGTGTTTAAGACATTTGAAATGGTTTCTTAAAAATAAAAAATTGGTAGGGGTTATGATAGGTATCCCATCTGCAGTAGCCTCTATAACGTTTCAATCGCGCTTCCGATCTATTCATAAGCATTTACTAGAAATTGTAGGTTCTATTTTACTAAATTTGATGAAATTTGCTACTTATTAAAATTCAATGACAAAGCTATTTATTATATAAAAGGAAAAAAGGTATAACCGGTGCAATGCGCCCGTGCCGTGAACGGCGCATGGGGGATGTGGAGATAGGCGATCCACATATTCTCGACCAATGGTAGAAAGTGAGGTGGGGTGGTCAGTCCCACGCTCCGCTGCATTTACCTCCAAAAGTGCACACGAATACCAAGGACACTGTGGTACTGAATTCTGTGGGAGGCTGAGTATATATCTCAGAGCGCCAGCCATGGGAACAATGAAGGAAAATTCTCCACTGTTCTGGTCGGGATTTGAGTTACACTTCTTGAAATGTTCTCTCGTTCGCTCAACAAGACCTGCCATTTCGTTTTTGCACATTCTGCATTTGGTTTATACGGTTATTTTCGGAAGGAAAACTTTAGTAAAGCGTGTCCAGATTAAATCTTTTTCCTTCCTTGTGCAACCCACTAATAATGAGTCTATGATAGGTCAGGTTATGTAACAGTAAGTCAAGATAGGTACTATGAATAACTAACATGGATCCGGTTAGTAAGAGTAATCGATCCCAAGTGTTCTTCCCTAAGGATTCAGGCCACAGGGGGACGTCACACGGTCAAACAATCTTTGTAGTTCCTCGTAAAATGTACCTTTGTCATTATCATCTGTCTCGTCGGTCGGGGTATGAACATTTTATCAACACCATATTGCACCATCGAGTACGTATCCAACGTACGATTGTCTTTCGTTTACGACTCTATATTCTGCTGGAAGGATATTGTTCTTAATGGATAATCTTGTTCCGAAATTATGTGACTGAGTTCCTTGTACTAGAAAGTGTATTTCCCCTGTCAAATTCTATGTTGGCTCTCCCACCGGATTTCTTGTATGCGTAATATGTCCAACTCGTATTTCTCGGCCACGCGTATCATCAGTTGAAGAGCGCCCGTTTTGTATAACATTCGTAACTTCCACGTTCCTATTCTAAGGTATTTCTTAATACTGAAGCAGTCCCCGCCCGGAGATCCGGAAGAGAAACTAGTTTATCTTTGGAATATTTTACCGAAGGAGAATCCATGAACCATCTGTTACTATTTCTTGACATGATTTAGCGGTGTAGAGTTGTGAGCTCCACGCCCTCGCAGTAAAGGCAGACATTCAAGATGATGTCCTTTGTCCATCATTTATCTTCAGCCTCAGGGTGGTAATGGCTGCTTCCCTTCATCATGATTTCTTTTTGTTTGGGTTATCTTCCCCTAGCCTTTGTAGATCCCTCTACTAACTGCAAACCAGCAGTACTGGTTTTGGTCCACCCCGGAAGATCTCCGGTACCCACCATATTTGGTTGGCATTCCCCTATTCGTCACATGGGGAGGCGCCTGGTGGGAGACCAGTAATCCAACCAGGGCAGATAATGCAATTCCTTGAACAAATTTCCCTGCTTCTACAAAACTTAGATTAAATTACCTAAAATTAGATATTGCAGCACTATAACAGTCCTCTTCGTGATTAACAATCGTTGTTGCTTAGGATATAAAATGTCTCAGCAAGAACGCACATACAAAGTCCACGCGAATTCCCCTTTGCTTCGTCTTGCAGTTGCAGTTCATACTGTTTACTACCTACGCTAAACCAAGAACAACTAATGAAGCTATCCCTTAATATAGTGTCAGAATCGCATTACACTAAAATGAGACAATTTGGATCGAATTTGACTTAAAATAACTATAGACTGCATTATTATATTTCAAGCTCAAGAGTATACAGTAAAATCAATGAAATATTTAAGAATTCAGAATTATAATAGCTAGGCAATAATGCATACCAAGAAACACTATTAGAAAACGTCAACAAATGCAACATCCAACGGAAATCCAACTGAACCCATTTCCATTATCCGCTATTTCTGCAATATCTGTATTTTAAATCTTATTGTTTGTAGCCACTATTAACAAAACATTTTTTAAAGTATTCCTTGCTAAAAGATTATATTGCAGAAAAAACTAGTGCGTCAAAATCAGATCTTTGTTGTAGACATTATTTACTAAACTACAGTAAGAAAGTGTTTAACAACTATTGGTCATTTTCTCATTAGACGCGCATGACTTTATGTTTGTGTTGAAATTAAGTAGAAAATTTGAAATATGCTCCTTTATTTACTTCTAATAATAACAGCATATAAAACCAACAGCTGGAGCATGACACTTTCCAAATTACCGCAATAACATTAATATATCCATGACACGGAAATGTTCTTGAGTTGATCTGTGCTTTTTGTCTTGATCAGGCACTTAGCTTCTTAAAGACAGGACCCAATATTAGCATGGGATTCAAACTCCGTCCGCTTTGAATCCAAAGGAAAGTCTCGATGTACACACGTCACTTGCAATGAAGAAAGTTCTTTCCTACCACGTCATCTGGGCGCATAATAGTTGAATTACAGTTTTTTTCACCAGCTTCGGCTGACGTAAATTTTGTGTCGGAAAATGAAGTATTGCGTAAAATTGAGAAATTCCTTCTCCATATTATGCAACGTATAAACGGCAGTTAACGTCAAAGTCAAATGTTCAGCTGTAATGAGACAGAGAGGTCTAGGAAGAGACAAGGAAAAGCATTCCTATTGTCTCATTATTGCATCTGTTACTAAGGATAAGAATCCAAGATCGCACAGCATTATTTGTTTGTCTCGCGAAACCTTTGAAAAGCACAGAAATTCTGAAATTAATCGCTTTCCGTAGCGTGTTGCAGAACCGCTTAGGGCTTGCTCATTCATCCATAAATCTCTCCGCTCATTAATCAGGTGTCTTCTACCTCTCCATTTCCCCCTCTCCTCTTTCTCTGTGTCTCTCTCTCTCGCTCGCTTTCTCTCTCTCTCTCTATTTCTCTTTATCTCTCTCTCTCTTTCTCTCCTTACCTATTTATTCTCACTTCATATTCATCCACAGCGCTTTTCCTTCTTTGTTATAACCATAATTCCTTTAGAATTTCAACACTCAAGAGTTACGTATTTCGGACATTCTTATTTAAAAACAAAAAGAAAAACACAAAGAGAGAATTTTAATGTATCATATTTAAACTTGAAAAATGCACAAAATCGATCGTTATTACCGAGGACATCATCATCTCACTAGTCATCTAAGTAAGAAAAGCTCTCCTAGGATAAAAACTAGTTTTTCCTGTGCATTTATCAACTTGTATCTACGTACAAGGTATTTGTGCAAAATAAGTTACCATCCATTAAATGAATAATTATTTATAGGTATGTGTTTGTATCACCTTATTTTATATGGGAAGAGATTAAGGCTCAATGCCCTGCTGTCTTACAGTCAACCACTAAAATTAGCTGTTATATACTACTAATTTAATTACACTGAGTCGTTGAGACGCAGTAAATGGTTAAATACGAAAAAAACATAAAAATGTACGTAATGAGACTAATGACACAACACAAACAATTATAAAAAAACATATAAGAAATAAAGTACGAAAGAGTAAACGTGTACAATATATTTTAATGGGTGATCACATATTCACCACAGACATTCCATATTCAAAAGAAACATGGAAGGCTGGAAAGTCTGTTTTAGAATCTACAGCAGTTATGCAGTAAGTAATAAATTCCTATCCCCAGACCTTAGCGAATGTGACTGTACCAATTGGTCTACGTTTTAGTCATATATAAGACTTCCAGTAGCAAAGACCATTAAGCGGTTGAAGAAGCTTGCGTAATTACCGATACAAGTATAACTTCAGCAACTTCAAATCCTGAAAAAATGATCACAGATGCTCATGCCTGCATATGCTTTTGGCTGGCCTCTGACACCTCAAGATTAAGAAATAAAGTGGGAATCACAAAACCTTTAAATAACAAGTAAAATATAAAAAGTTACTAGTAAAACTCTAGAATTACGTAAGAAAATAGCAACCTAATGAAGGCAGCACCATAAAAACAAGATAAAGATAAAATCATTTTACTAGCCTCAACCATCAAGATAATCACCCATACAGTGAACACAACTAAAGAATATGATAAAGTATCAAACTAAAATCTGAAACTTCAACCACACAGAACAATTCCCATATAATTATTCATAAATAATATAGAGCAATAAATAATAAATTTTGAACATCACATTCTTTCAACAAAAACTAAAGGATTTAAAAACAATATGTCACTTGTTTTTTTTTAGCATTATAATATTAGAAAAATAATGTATCACTGAATAATGGATACCAAAATGGAGAAACAAACTACCATCACACTCAAGAAGTATAAAACAAGTTATTGAAGTATCTACCAAGCCAAGCAGAAACATTCTATTAAGAAATGTGCTCCTCGAATACTACCACTAAATACGAAAGAGAAAATCATGATACATCAAACACTGGTAGTCCAATTGTTAACACATTTCCGATCGGCACTGGCGAGGCATGTAGGTTTAAGTTCCGTTCCTGTTTAGTTACACACGTATAAACTACTTTCCACCAATTATAAATCTAATTATAAATCCAATTATAAATTATAAGTTCATACTGCCTTATCTACCCTATAACTAGATTCGATCAAATTCATCAAAAATAAATAATGGTAGCTCGTATCCAGATATGTTAGTACGTAGCATTTGCCTGGTATGACTGAGGAAAAAACCTGGAAAACCTCCATCAGGATAGGTGGCCACTGAGATCGTTCTCAGAAACTTCCGATTACTAAACCAAACATTCAGAGCCAATAACATACAATAATGCAAAGTTATGTATTCTTGTTCCTGTTAAGGACAAACATATGCTAATGAAATAAATTCCTGAAATGTTATTGTACTTCATCACGGTACCACTATGATTATTGTAATATCCTCGAAATGTTTTGTTTAAAAAAAACTTTCAGAGACGCTCTAGATTTAATATAAAATTTAAATACCGTCTGTAAGTGGAACAAAATCTTCTAAGCTTTTAGGTTAAGAACTGTTCTCTACACATAGGTAACAAAGGAACTGTGCTTGACGTTAGTTCGGAAGAGAATCTTCTAATATATTTTCGAGGGCAAATCTAGTATAATAGTCCTTACCATACTTTCAGCCAGCAGATTAGAAGATTTACGAATGCTCAGAAGACTTTCTTCAAAAATATCAGTCAATTTAATACATCACAGGTGCTGAGCCTACGCGCTGAAACAAATATATACGCGTGAAAATGTGTCACAAGGATATGTCCATACAACGACAAGCGTACTAGCCTGAAACACTAGTTTTTAGGTAAGGAATTACATGGTATCGTGCTGGATTCCCGGCTAGGACATGGATATCTCCGTAAGTTTATACTTAATGGCTTATTAGGTATCGATAACTCAAGATCAGTTGTTACTAATATAATGCATATAGTGATGCGCCGTCGTAAACAAAGCAAAGCAAAAACGTCAATCAGAAGAAATATCTACAGAGTGCATCCAAAACTCGTGCAACATGCGAGGTCCAAATCGCATGCTCAGCGTAGGACAGAAGGAAAGGAGAACAGCTCAATATCATAGCAAATAGTTCTCATCATTCATATATAGCGATCTAATATTAGATTCCACTGAATCACATAAAAATTCTTAAACAGAAGCCACTTCCATTTTATTATTGTAATTTATTATATAGAAATCATCAGTAACAATCTGACATCTTTAAAACAATTTTTATTTAAACAAACGTAGATACCAAACTATAATTGTATTATTTCAAGAAGACAGTACATAATTAAGAAGTATCAGCTGCTCAGGAAGATTTACATTAATGTACTTTAGTTGTACTCGAAGAAATCGACAAGAAAAATGAAGAACATATGGCGTCAGAGTTTGCTGTTGAAAGCACAGTATGATTCACAGAAGACTACGGGGCTTAAAGCAATCGTTCTTCACTGATGTGAATGCCTCAGAGTTCGAGATCTTGGAAGTCTACGCTCCTGAGAATAAGAATTAGCTTTCAAACAAGATCCAATTTACTCTTTACCAAGTAATCCCTCAAAATGAATAGTATTAGGTTTGTCATTGAAGAAAACACTTAAATTTGATGTTCGCGTTGTATGCACTTCTTCTTTTTCATTTGTTGTCGTTAAGACTCAACTACAGAAACCAATACATCGACTGTTCTTAAAGAGTTTGTCCAAAACATGAATAAGATTTGAAATGAATAACACACCACTCCTCGCATTGGTTCCAAATACTATCAAGTTCATAAACGATATATAGCTCGCTTTTAATTGGTCGAAAGACAAATAAAAAGCAATGTTTTGCTATCTCAAACACTGTTTACGAAACAACGTTATATATGAATATAGTGTATGAATTCTTCATACCCAAATATATATAATTCGGATGGTTTCTCCCCTATGTCACAACTTCGAGATAAAACTGATTGTCATGCTTTGTTACTTTGCGAAAATACAATTATAATTGCAACTTGTATGGCAACTAAACTACAATATATCACTTTAAAAATAATAAATGGATTAAGTTATCTTCAGGTTTCTTCAATGTATGAAATATATTCAAAGTTTCTAGATATGTGTTCTTAATGCTTAAAAGCACCAATTTGTTCTTTATTTCTTTTAACTTATATTTACCACAGTTTAACATACGGCTGTAGCAAAGACAATAAATGTTTAATGGTTGAATATTGACACTTCAGTACGGCCTTTTTTACTCAATAGAATGTTCCTTGAGATAACGCTTAAAACACTGCAATTGCATTCACTAACCATATGTGATGTAGTTCCATGAGAATGTACAATATCAACTTTTCTCTCCACGGTACTAGATTCTGGAATTCAGTCTCTTACCGAAGTATCTGCATATAACGTAAAGTTATATGACGCGTTTCTCTCTCGTCTTTAAAATTATAATTAACAAGAATTTGTACTGGTTACATTTACACTAAGCCTGAAGACATTCCTTATCCCACTACCTTTTTTGTAGAGAACTAACGTTAACGAAATGTTCTGATGTCCTATCTTGTGATTTTAACAACACGTTATTGGAGATTAGAAGGCAGGAACGTAATAATAATATCCTTCAAGGGGATCTTAATGTTTCGCTACAAAATTTGTCAACGAAGTATGATAGATATTCATCTCTTTTAGTACCTGTGCAGCTCTAACTGAAAATACGTCTTTCAGATTCTTCGATTGTCCAATTTCTTTACATAGGATTGTCCTTAGATATTATCTTCTTATTGTTACGCTTTGACTCATTAAATCTTCTTTTCCTGCTTTTTATTACATTGACGTCCAGTGAAGGTCGTCTAGAAAGTCTAGTGGACTTCAGTACGGCTCATCGGTATATAAGTTTCCTTCCACCTTAGTTCTTGCAAAAAATTTGACAATGTTATACAAACGTTTGACTGCAATAACAAATGTAAAAGTAGTTAAAATCTTAATTAAGCGTATCCATAATTACAAACCATATTCTTTATTTTTCGCCAGAACCAAAAATTCTATCTCGGAAAATGCTTCTTTTATCAAAATAATTTCTTTATTTTTACTGCGAAAATCTATGAAATGAGCATCCGTTGCAAATAATGTAACTGAATTTTACATATTAGGTTCAAAAAGAAAAGGTTAGATTATATTTTTCTTATATTAAATTATTATTAAATTTCGATAAAACCAATTCAGTTTTTACAATCTGGTTAGTTAACACAAACTAATAATATCATATTATTAAGTGATTACGATATTATTAGCACAAGCTAAATCAATCACATCTACGATAAGTAGCGACAAACTAACATAATATAATTTTGAATGAAGTTTTTCTTAAAATCATCGAAATGGAATTGTTGATATTTTAACTTTTGATTATAAACGTTTTACACAGAAGCCGAACATGATAGGAATTTATAGTAGTACCCTTCGGCTACGTTGGATGAATCAAGTTTCATAATAAAAGCAACCTAACCTAATAGAATAAGTAGCAAGCTACAGAGTAAGAACATTTGATAAAACATGATTCATGAATTTTACGTAAAATTAGATCTAAAGGAAAAAGACTGAAAAATCCGAAAAGGGTTAAGGGAATCAGATTAGGTTATCGACCCAAACATATTTGATGGAATGGCTGATGCCTTCCTGCTAAATACTTGATTAGACATGATTATCATTTCAAGCATATCGTTAAAGGTGAAATTAACCATGATAATAATTATACCAAACACAAAATATACATCAAACCACAAATTTTATTGATAAGCTGCCTCGCTTTGCAGGGAACACCATATCAATATGCAATAGGAAGTATCTCAATTAACAATTTCCTGTCAAATAAAACTTGCCTCATATCTTGGGGCTAACCAAGAAGAAGAAATAACATTCCAGGCAGATTAGCTGAGGATCCAGTAAGTATTTTATACCAACACACATTATCTAATTCTGAAACGTCTGTTCAAAATCACTACTAATTTTCTAATACTAATACTCCTATATACTAAAGGAAAGACTGAAAAAAATAGTCCTTCAATTATTTACCTTGGTAACGGCCATTATACGTAATTTATGGGTCATTGAATAGCATGAAAAGAAAAATAAACTCTCTAAAGGAAAAGGAAAGAAAAAAGAAAAAAACACTAGAAAGGAAAGAAATATCTCATTTAATATAATTATCTGGCGGGCCAATCGCAGCAAAGAATACTTATCATGTAGGCATCCTACGATTTTAAAAGAAACAAGAGTAATAAATACCAAGTAGGACAGACACTTACGGCATCACAACTCAATTTATTTAATATAATAATGTACGGCGCATTAACACCCAGTATAATATATAGAAAGGTTATCAGAAGCATGCATATATGAAAAGGATTAGAACTTATTTGTGCCTTGAATCTGTATAGGAAGAACATGAAGCAAGGGTTTAGGCTACAAACATTCTTAAATATTTATTTAAGCAAAGCAGTGAGAAAATATTGGCTGAAGTTCAATTCAATATATTGTTACGAGTTAATCATATCTATAAAGATCATACTAACTTTGAAATAAGTAATATATATATATATAAGATATTAAATAAATATAAATAAATAAATATACATTAATTAATTAAATTTAAAAATAAATGAAAATAAAAAGACCAGAACAAACATTCTTAATCGAACTCCCGCTCACGGTAAAAATATATGTCAATAAATTTCGAAAAGAGTTACCAGTCTGATTGTTAAAACTTTGTACACTTGAGTTTAAAACTTCCACAGTGCATTATTAATATGTTCAAATGAACAGTCCTGTAGTACTACTTTTCGGAATTTAGTGAAACACGAGTTTCACTACTATTGAGTTGATACCCTAACTAAAGCCCTGTCCGCTAATTTCCACTCAAGCACGATGTTTGGCAGCGGAGCTCCTACCCACGTGCTTCCCCTTTCCAACGCGCAATGCTGATCTGAAATTCGCGGCAATAACAAATTCATCACATATGTTGGGTGCTATTGAATCACAAAAGACGTTTAAATTTATAAGTTATAACCGTGATATTTCTAGGAATTCTTTTATACTAAGGATGATAGTTCAAGCGCTCCTAACATTGAATAGTGTAAAATATTACCTCACCCTACAGCGTTTCTCTTTACAATATTTGGTTCTAAGCGCAATTTCTCGTAAAGCTGCCGAAGAAATTAGTAAACGATCACATACTTTTGTAAATAGAACCTAAAGACCATTGACATTATGTCTCACTTGACCCTTGTTGTCATTTAAAAAAAAAAAACTTTTTACCACTAGATCTTAATAAAATGGGATAGCATACAATGCGTGACCCAGCGGAGAAAGTTTCCTTGTAAGTTTTCAAGTTAGCACTTAAATGTGTGGGTAGCTATGGTCCTGTCCGTTCTATGTAATACATCGTATTATGATAATTGTATTTCATTTTACAATTTGACTGGATAATTTAACAAACCATTTACACGTAAAATACAATACACAACTTGACAAACAAATTGTCAAATTTCGTGAGTAAATTTACAAAGTTTCCCCTAATACTGCATTGCTGAACATTGATATACATAGTTGAAAGAAAGCAAGAAAGATTTCCTTATTTCTTCAGTTATCAGTTTCTATTTTCCTCTGTGACTTATTATTAAAGCCCTGAGTGGAGAGCGAAGAAATAGTCAGTCTTTCAACAAAACAATAGAACGAAACTTGTAGCAAAAAGCTCCATTAAGATGACATAAAGTGAAGACAAAAGAATATATTTCCCGAAATAAAATCAACACAAAAACTCCATCCTTCACATAAAAATAATAACAAAAGGATCGCGAAAGAAGCACATAAAACAAACAAACGTTCACAAAACTGTTATGAAGCTTTGTTCAAAACAGACAAAGAAATTTCTGAACTCTAGACAACAACACAATCGCAGAAAAAAAGTTAACCGTTTCAGAAAACTGCACCTCTTCTTACAAACCGAGCAACCCAACCCACTCCCATCGTACCTTACTTTTTTTTCTCTCCCGAATCCATTACTTCCGGGAAGGTTCCTTAGGTTACTTTATCTGACCTCGTCTCTCTCAATCAACCCCCTTCAGGGCTCATATTGCTCACCCCACGTCTCCCTCTTCTCTTCTCCTAGCAATAACCCGTCAATCTAAAAGCTTCGGCGAGACCCCTACGAGCCTTAAAAGCCCAATGTGAACCAGCACGAAACCGGACACTCACCAAACACTCGGGACTAAATGGAGCAGTGGGAAAACATTGACAGGTCTCCGGAAATTGACCGAGAGATGGCAGAGCAAGAGCCGTGCCTGGCTCCATGGCTCAGTTTACCTCCATATGCAAACATGGCGGGCGACAGAGCGGCAAGCAAGCAAGCATTTGTGGTGGATTATCGGTTCCTATGTTAGAGAAACTTACACCCACGTCAAGTCAATGTGTAGGACAAACACATGCACATACATCATCAGCACCATCACAGCACAAAGCACTCAAAACTGCAAGAACGAAATAACAAAGGGTACTTCTTTTACAAAAAAATTACTACACAGTAAACAACCTCCCCCTTTCTCCTCTCTCTCTCTCTCTCTCTCTCTCTCTCTCTCTCTCTCTTCTACTCTTATGTGTATATATAAACACACGAATACCAATGTCGTCTTGAACCAAAGTTGCCCAAAGAGGAATTAAAACTCAAATAAATTCAATTCTACAAAACCCAATGTTTTATTTATTTTCTCTATATTGAAATAACTTATTCCTGTGATAAGCAGTGTGATCGGTCGATGAAATCAATACCTTAAAATACACCAATAAGCAAAAACTAATGTTCACATACCATCAATTCAAGTACGTATGTCCTGGTATTGATCTTAACTCTAGCCAACCGAAGATCAATATTGCAGTGTTACGTGGCAAGATGAGAATGGCTAGAAACACTACAAAGGTTTATCTTAATAACTGAACAAAACAAAGATTATTAAAACCAAATATTGTTTACGTCGTCAGAAATAATCTAGATTATAAGTACTGCATATCTTCATACAACTTGCTTACAAAAAGTTATCCAAGAACTCCAGGGCAAGGTCTTGGCTGTTGAATAATTATGTTTTCAATCTAATGTTAAGGTGAATACCTATTTCTTTAGGTTGTAATTTCCTAAGATATTCAACCCTTGTTAAACGTTGCGCATAATACTTAACTAAGAACCAGAGATAAAAGACAACCGTAATTACTACTTCAATAACTAACGTGCTTGTGTCTTTCATTTATTGTTCCGTTCCACTAATAATAGCAATCCTACCTACATTCTGTCTGTTTGAAGGAAACACATAAGGTGTCCCTGACATAATGGGACAACCTGGTCATAAGAACTAAACTGCTTTGAAGATATTTACGAAACATGCCTTGCATCAGAACTACAAATGTTCACAAATAACGTTGTACCGTTACAAATGACGTAATATCTTTTATAAGTAATGACGTAAGCAGTGTCTTCTTAGCAAATCATAATCGAAGCTGTACCAAATACATCCGATTGAGCAATGTTTGTGATTGATGATGGCAGCTTAACAGGGAGTTTGTATTAAAGCATTTTATTCCTTGGCATTCCTTACGTTGCGAAGCCTGCGTATGAGGAACTCGCTCAATTATAAATATTGCTCTATTTGGTGTATTTTGTACTACTTTGATTGCGATGTGCTAAGCCGACATCGATCTCGTCATTATATGGAGAGATATAGCGTCATTTCTGACCTTCAACATAATCAACATAGAAAATATTATCAACAAAACAATGAAAGAACATCTTCGTAACGAGATGGGTCTCCACTGTGCTTACTCTTGCAATATCTCAAGACACTGATAGTGGAGTCGCTTAACGAAAAAGATCGTTACAGATCGGATTACAGCACCAATCTTTGCACAATGAATATGCACCACTCATGTATTACTTTAGTGTCCGAGATGTCCGACCAAGCCCTCCGCCATCTTGAAACACGACACCATCTTGAACTTTAGAGACCGCTCTCTTTTGCGCACAATATCTCAAGAACCAATGGACCGATTTTAATGATTCGTTCTGTAAATGAGATAGAAAAGAGTCTACATAATTGCAAATATAATAAAACTTTATAAATATGGTGAATTTAGTACATATTATTTCATAATTTAGAATTTTAACTGATAAAATTCTCAAAAAATAATATTTACTCGAAATCTACTCATTTTGTACAAAACACTTCTTAGTTACTTTTCAAAGCGCGTTAAATGATCTTTCGTTTGAGGCATAAAACATCACATTTGATCACACACTGACGGAAATATCTCAGTTTTAGTGTTCCAATGAGTGCGACTTTCTCAAGATTCTCCGCGTAATGGAAGTGACCAGTAAGGCTGTTGAGTATTTGTTCTTAATTGTTTCTAAAAATTATTAGCTGCTAGAATCAGCATAATCTTGGTTTTCTTTCTAACATCTTAAAAACTAGGAGATCTGAAATTATTGACTGTCTATTTGTTTAATAATGAGCTATTACTGTAACAATCGATTTCCCTCAAGCAAATGAATTTACCTATACAACTTCAATCAGAAGACAAAAGTGTTTTCCCTTATTTTATTGTAGCGGGTTTTGGAGTTGCAATGGCTAGGTTCGTGGGTTTGAACCCCACGGCCGGCCATCCTCATTAGGGTTTTCCAGGGTTTCCTCAGTTTCACCAGGAAAATGCCTGGATAGGGCTCTAAATGAGACCTGGCTCCTATCTTCCCTATCCTCTCCCCTACACTATCTCGACCTGAGCGAAAGATGGCCATAAAATAATTCAATTCCTTATTTTTAAGATTCTTTAGGAACTGATGAAAATTCTTCGTAAAATTTTGTGTCCAGAGATACTTTTTTTTTATACTTTTACCTGTTTTCTTGTTGTTGTTTTTTTGCGTGATGCATTTTTCAATCTTTTTCTCTTATACAAGTCTCAAACAACGTGTACTTTGGCAAAGTATTGTAGATGTCTATGAATCCATAGTAGAAAAATTGAACTAGTCTTCTTCGAAAAAGGTGATCAAGGTCGCGAATCGCGGCAGCAAACACTTGACAAACTTTGGACTGAATTACGACAGGAAACCGTTTTCTCTCCCTGCGCATGTGCGAAAATCACGCTGGAACTAAAAACTGAGAAACCCCAATAATGCAAAATGGATCTCTAGGTGCTTTTTCAGAATTACTACCATTAACTCCAAATATTACCATTTTTCTGAAACATTACTGTATATATATCAAGGCACTTTCCCAACATTTTTAACAATCTGAAAATCATTAAAGTCATCTTGACGGGATTGGCAAGCTACATAAGGCTAAAGTGTTTCAATTTTTCTGTTCTTTTACTGGACACTCTGAAATAATGGGATGTGATTCTGTTTTATGGGGTCAAATATCGAATTTATTCCCGTAATAACCACATCTTGCATAAATTACTTACATTGACATATTCCTATATCTTCTATCTTACCCACTTGAATCAGTGGCGGCTTTTCAAGGAAGAACATATTTCCTAAGACAACGAGTATCGTGGATTGAACCCAAGACTTCACATCAAAGGACAGTGGACAACAGGAATGGTATAAAAGTATGTAGGTATAGTAATCGGGTGACTCTTGTGATTTATTAGTATGTTTTCCCGATGCTCATTGGTCAATGTTCCGTCCAATTGTGATATCTCTTAGGCTCGAACGTTCATGAAATAGTAATTAATAAGGCCCCTTCAAACCTAGTGTTTCCATTAAAGAGATCAGAGTGTTACCTACACCTCTCGTCCTTTATAAGTCAATTAGAATTCAGCTCTACCAAAGTTACACCCAGCTATCTACGTAGTAAGCGAGTCGACCATATATGTATAATAGTTTGAAAATGTCCTGCATTTCAGTAAAATAAACTTTAATTACGTAATAATTATTGAATTATTTGCCATAATTAGAGGTGTAATCTTTGTGGGGAACGATTACAAGAAAGGTTTAGAAAATAAATAATGTTCGTTCTTATGCCAAAATGAATATACACGTAAAACGTTAATTTAAAAACTACGAATAAAGTGCTCATGTAGAAAATACATATTTCCCCCACTACCCGCGGAAATAAGTTCCTCTCCCCCAAACGGTACGTCCTCAGAAGACTTTTGAATAGCATATTTGTAATCAGCGGCTCGAATTCTATAAATTTCATTTTTTCTCAGGAAGAATTCTCACGCCGACTAGTGTAATCAAATAGAAGCTTTACTTTATAAACAACAAGCACTTGTTCAAAAAGTGTGGGTTAGACTCTTTCATTGATACAAAAACTAATTTAATCATCAAAAGTATGCACATACACGAAACATTTACAAATTGGCAATGAAAACAATGTAACTTAACCACGTTTTATAAACAGAAACTTTATTCATCTTTTTGTTCACTTTCTGTATCTTTATTCACAGCATTAATTATTGTTTTAAGTTAGTGAGTAATGCGCCAGGGAGACAGTCACTGTTCCACTCAGTATAATGTCATGTGTTCTTTATTAAGAATCATTCCTTTAGTGCTTTCTTTAATTTTTGTTCTGAATGCTAGTATTGCTGCTTCATGTGTTTGTCTTCTTCTTACGTTTAGTTTACAATTTTTTTTCATTTTCCGTTAATTTACTCTTTTATAATTTTATTCGGAGTTGTATCTTTAGTGACCGCTACTCATACACATTAACAACATATTTATCATCTGGTATATCCTCGATAATTCCCAGAAAAAAATCCAAGTTTCCTCGTTGTTCATCCTAATCTGCATGCAACTCCAATAAAGTATTAAAGATTTTAAGCTGTTCAATTCGTTTGATCTGTTGACACTCAACCATTTCAGCTTTAGTCAAATGTTCTACGACTTTTATTTGTTCCGAAACACTTTTATTCGGTTATTACATGGTTACCAAACTGTCTTTCTGCATTTCCATATGATGTATCTGCTTTTATTCGTGTAATAGAATCCTGCCGCGTGTACAACTCCATGGTGTAATGTTCCACCATATTGTAAAGTGACGTGAATTAGGAAATGTAGTATGAGTAAAAACACGTGAATTATGAAACCAAAATTAATCCAAGTTACTGTTCCGTACTGGTTGAGCTTAAATCTGTAGATTATATAAGTTGCAAGATAATGAACCAGTGATGTTTGCCTTCTTTTCATCAAGACTTCCTGAAATACCTATTCAGACGTCGACGTGGCAGATGGCCTTAGTTGCCTGGAGAACGTTGTAGGTCACATACAGTATAATTCAATATGTTTTCTTTGACTGATTCGAACTTCTTTTGAGTGTATTTTCTTCGTGAATATTTGTTTGCTTTATGTAATTCCGGTTATACTGAGCGTTGTCTGAGAAATACCACGTCCTTGTTAAGTTGCGGATCAATTGTTGACATTTCTAAAGTTAATTGTAACATAACTTTTGCTAATTTCCACTTAAATTGTTGTAACGTTCAATGCTATGGGACCCACAATGTCAAAGATCAGTCTTCACCAAGGAAATAAGATTTATTTTCATGTAAATTACTGTAACATTTAAAACATTTCTGATCTGTTTAACTATTACATCATACTAGTTTCTGGAAACTGGCTGTAATTTTTATCATGTCTGAATTTCGAGGACTCCTTGATGTGGATTTCTGTGATGTGGGAGGTGACGTTACAGCTCGACTGTGTTTAATTCCAGGACGAAAGTGAACCAGTGCCTTCTGTAGATTGAATCATAAAAAATACATTTTTTGTACAATATTCCAGCCCCTATCTCGGTACCTTGCAGTTAACATGAGCAGCTATTTTTTAAAAAAATATTATCTAAAGATAAACTATCCTACATTTCAGAATATAATGTCCAGGGGTCAACAATCCTGACCGCAATTCTCTAAGAATTCTTCTCAGTTACGCAAGGCAAATTCATGACTTGTACGTTCAACTAGATCTTGGCATGCTTCCTTTCAACATCCCTCTTTCTTACCGTACACCGCTCTGAGCCAAAGATACCTACAATCCAGAAATACAATTAAATTCAATCCATCTCATTAGTAAAATTACTCCTTTAAAATGTTCCAAATGAAAGTTGTGTCTGCACCTGGTCCTTATGCAACCCCTTTAACAGCACCGTAGTTTCGGCTGCCGAAATATAGGGAATAAGTCAAAGTTTTCAAGCAAGATATCTTTGAGAAAGCACTTCATGGAGAAAATTTGAAATCTTTTTATTTACCAAAGAATTGAATATCGTCTTACGAACCAGGGTTACAATTTCGAGTTTCGTTTTGGCCATCAGAAGACATCCAGATGGCTATGTTACAAAGTTGAAATCAGGTTTTCATGACTGGGTTCCTTGTCATCTTCCATAAGAAAAATCCAAGAAGGGTCCACAAGAATAATTTGTGGTTTGAAAGGACAGAAGAGATCTTGCAAGACATATAGCTTAGGGGTACTTCTCCCATCTTTTCCCTTCCCCCTGTCTCAAACAGCTGACCGCCAACTTCGGTCCAGTTTTGCTTCTTCTCGCTTTCCTTGCAGTGGGTAAAAAAACAAACAAATGTATTGACTAACGAACCACTCATCACCCTCATACAGAAATTTAAAAAATGTGACGTATAAAATTCTTACAACTTTTTCAAATCATGTAAATTATAGAACTTTAAAAAATAAGCAAAATTAGTTGAAATAATTACCCAATAGCAATACAAGATCAATATGCGTGCAAGCATGAAATTTGAATAATAAAGTATTTTTTTAAAATTCAATTATAAGTATTAATAATTAGACTTTACCATTTATACACTATAAGCAGTTATGGATTGATTGAACACTTATGCAATTATATAATAACAATATAACGTTCTTGCCAGCATATTATGATCATGAGTCATGGGCTGCGATTAGGAGGTGAAGTGGAGTAGTTGTATCCACTTTCTCGCGCATTTCACTAGTGAAAATAGGACACAGTAATTGCGCATTTAAAAACTTAAAGGAAAAGGGACCATAGTACCAAGTGTTAATGTATTTGAAGTCTCTGTAACTAAATTATGATGAGATGTTACAAACTGGTACATGTTTATGAGATGGTTGTTGTTCAAGAATAATATCTACGTTCGCTCCTTATTTTATGTGCAGGTTTCCATAATGAACTTCCTTTTTTTTGTATTTTATTACATCCAGTTATGGAGAGGTTCATAAAAGTGGAACAGCTGGACAAATAGATCGCTGAAAGTACAGTTACTTATCACTGACAAGAACCTTCTAGTTCAGTTCAGTCTTGTATTAAAAAAGTAACGCATTATCTTCAAATAATAATAAGAAGAAGAAGCAGGTTAAAGCGAAAATGGAAATAATCATTCAATAAAGGAATTTATCCATGTACAGTTCAAAAGAGAGTGTATAGACATGACCAGAGCAGAAATGGGTCACTGAGTCAATCTGGACCTTCTAGACTTGAGACCCAGCTTTATCCAGTGACCCGATTTACATCCAATAGCCCGGAGGACAAAGCAAAGTTTTTAATAATCCTAGCGTTTGAACAGTGTTTTTTTTCAGAGGTGACCAGGACGAATATGTTACCCCCAGAGTACAAAAATATGAATTCGAAATTCCGTTAATTACAATTTCCAGACCGCGTCAGGCCGGGTCACCAAAAGTAACCCGGTTTTAGCTCTGGTCATGAGTTTATGACTACTGGTGATGAATCATGTATCATAGCATTGTTTTCTTCGTTGTAAATAAATTTTAGACCAGTATTAAGCACAATGAAATTTATATGAATTCACACAAAATAAGTTTTACATGAAGCACATCACAATAGAAATTATTTTAGTTATGAGTTCCTCTTAAATTATTTTAGTTTACTTGTTCCTAATTACAAGGTAAAACCTTGAACACCTTCACGTTCCATGATTTTTAAAATTAGCAATGATATTTGTAGCCGAAAAAAAATATTTGAAGCTACGTTAAGTGGGTACATAAAAAAAGTTGAGTTGTGCAGGTGCAAGCTGAAAAGCAGTTCTGTTAGTAGTGCATCCTACGTGAAAACTTTCGTGAGAATCCTAAGGAAAGCGCTAAATGGATGTTTGTAAATTAAAGTGTAACATTAACATTCCGAGTTTCATTCTAGAATCGGGTTGTAAAATCACCCCGCATTATTTATTTCGTATAGATAAACACTTTTTTTTGGATACCACAGTCTGTAGCCGGACCCTATTCCACATCAAAACACTTGCCTCAAAAATATTTTGTTTTGGTCAGCACACCATACGACTGAGCGCACGTTTCATGTGCCCACAGATTACACAAAACACACTGAATCCAATCATGTGTATTCGTAGGACTTCTTTGGAAATATTTTTTCCCACAAGACACATAGCAATCAGAAGCATCACCCGACAAGTTCAATTTCTTTCTGGCAGGAAAGGTCTTACCAGTGGTACGAGCGATCAGAGGAGGCAGTGATGCTTAATTTACTGATTTCATCCTCCCATTTGTTTCTTTTGTAAGTAATTATTTCTCTTTTGATCTGCCGTCTTAATTTATTGATCTGATTTTTGTATCGGGGGTCCCGGGTGCGTTGATATGTTTTTCTGACGCCGTTCCGGAACTTAATTAGTTTTCTAATGTTATCTGGGAGTCCGGATGTGTGATATTGTTTCTTGTTCGGGATAGAAATGGCTTTTGTATTCTCTATCACTTCAGTAAGTTTGAGTACTGCTGTTTCTATGTCTCTTTTACTAGTGATAGAATACTCTCTTGGAATGTTTTGCTGGATGGATTTACTAAACAGTTTCCAGTTTGCTTTGTAGTAATCGGGCAGTTGTAGATTACTGTCAGTTTCAGGATGTTCATTAATTGAAATTGATATTGACAGGTGGTCTGAATCTAACTAGTTTGTAACATGTATTTGCATATAATATGGTACAATATTATATAGCGCATAGTCCAGTACATCCGGCCGGTTGCATTTTTCAGGATAGTGCGTTAAAAGAGATCTTCGAGAAGTGGGTGTTTGTGATGAAAACTGGCTTGATCTTGCTCAGGATAGAATCCAACGGACAACGTTTGTTACTGCAGCGATGAACTTGCGAGTTCCGTAAGCCATAGAGTAAGTAAGTAAGTAAGTAAGTATAACAATCGAGAAAGAGAGGAAAGAGACTGTTCAATGCATTGTTCCATATGACTGAATAATGTCATAACACAACCAAACTTTGTTATAAAGTACTTTTTATCGTTAGTAATTTTGAAATAGAATCTATTTAAGATGAAAATGGCTGATGACACTTTGTCTCCATTGGGCAACTACCATAATTCAAAATGGAGTCCGCTAATAACGCCACTGTTGAACACATTGTGTCATATGATTGATAATGTCGATGACACTCAAAATTTTAGTATTATTTTCATTGTTGATAAGTTTGAAGTAGAGTATATTTGAGATGAAAACGTTTGACACCCTTTCAAAATAGGGTCAGTGGATGACGTGATTGTTCAACTCATTGTGCCATATGTCATATGTGACATCCACAATTTTGTTATTAAGTATTTTTTATGATTGATAACTTTTAAGTGAAGGCTATGTAAGAAGAAAATGGCTTATGACTCCATGTTATCATTGGGCTGCACCCGCAGTTCAAGATGTCATCAATCCTCACACTACAGGTCAAAGCATTGTGTCGTATGATTGAATCATACAGAATATCAGTTATTTTATTTCATCATTATTTAGGATAACAATGAAGTATCTCAACTGTGAGTTGATGTTATAATAAAATCAGTTTTCTGATAAAGGAGGTAAGGACAAACAAAGTAGGTAACTGGCATTTGTTCACAGGCTTACGATTCTCGATTCCCGAAAGCATCCCTGAAAGAAGTAGTGGATACATCATTCATGAAATAGGGTCACACGCAAGGTAAAATCATCGTTATTATCCTCACTTGTCAGCCCTGAAGCCCTGAGAACATAAGTTTGAATGCTTACCTCAAAATTCAAAATAACTGGGAACTGATGTGTGAAGACAGTAAAGATACAATTCAAGACAAGCATAAAGAGGAAATGAAGGTTAGAAATTGATCAGATGAGTGTTCGAAGTGGGTTAGAAAAGATAAGGGAACGATTACAGAAGTGGGCTACAAAAAGTACTCTTGCACCTACTGGTGGCGATTGCCTATTGAAACTAAATGCAATGAGCTTCCAATAATAAACAGGTAGGGGTGCGCCAAATACAAAATGAAAAAGTTAAGGGCACTGGGTGCCCCTCGAGCCCCCACCCTGCTTCAAGCACTGCATCAGAAGATGCTGTGGACAGGGATGGAATATAGCAGGGACTAAGCGGGACCCTCTGGGTCCTAGAACTGATCCAGAAAACATTTCAAACATAGCGATTCGGGTGATGATGCCATCAACGGCTAATTGTCATTATGCTTTAAGGATTCGGAAGGAAGCAAATGCATCAAGCTTTCTCTTCCCAATACCAAAGCTCGTTGTGCTTGGATCCAAAGTAAAGAAACACACTCCAGTTGACTCAGACAGGATATTAACTGATAGTGGCCTCATTTAATCCCAAGTAATTGGATTGAAGGCTAGGTCTCGAACAGTAGCTATGAAACATGTTATCTCTTATGAGCGTGAACTAGTGCCAACGTAGATGTTTACAGGCAGTGCCGTATTTATTAATGATAATAAACGTCAATGTTAAATATATTAATAATATCATGACATGATGCTCCTGATGCAATTAACTTTCCAGGTTCTCACTTTTTAATACTTTCTACATAAAGCCAGTTACAGAACTATGAGGCTGAAGAATTAAAAGATCCAATAAAGCGCAGCAGATACAATTGCAGTGGAACAATGCCTGTTCCAATTTAACCAATTCCATTTATGTATCTTATTTTGGCTAAACAGTAACACAACATCGGTGCTACAGCAACAAAACAATTTTCCAGAATATTGCTTTAAAAAAGCGACAAGACAAAACAACCAAATTGTTATTTTTCAGAAATGTTGTATTTACATCACATTGCACTTTTGTGCGAAATTGCCAAAAGTCCCCTGCACTAACAGAAAGTATTTTTAATCAACACGAATAAGTATTCTAAAGAAAACAAGTATTGAAATATGAAAGAAGTAAGTGATTAACATGGGGAAAATTTGATAAAGTTTTTAATTCATTACTTGCATGTTGCAATTTAAAAAGCACGCCACTTGCAGCCGAAGAGAAATAGGTAAATAACACAGTAAACTACGCTGATACAGTGCGTAAGTGTAAAGAAGAAGTGGAAGATAATTTCAGAGTTCATTGGCAATATCACATATGATGGGTCGTCTTAATGAGGCCTCGAAAAATGCTAGGGCGTAACCCGTAGGCGACGTGCAGGGGCTTCGCCCGGCTTATGTGAGAAATGAGTGAGGGATACCGAGTCGAGGATGGGTTAGAGCAGGCTCACTAAATGTTGGGACGATGAATGGAAGAGGAAAGAGATGGCAGACTTGATGGAAAGAAGGAAGTTGGGGAGCCTGTGTGTGCAAGAGCCAAGATGGAAAGGAAATAAGGAAAGAGAGCTAGGAGGCGGGTACAAGTTGCTGTATAGTGGAGCAAATGAACATGGAAGGGTCGGCGTAGAAATTGATCTTTAAAGAGATCTGAAAGATAGGGTAGTAAGTGTAAATAGAAGGAACGACAGAGTGATGAGTATCAGGATATGCATGGGTGAAATGAACAATGTAGTGTGTGCTTATGTTCCTCAGGTCGGCTGCGAAAAAGAGGAAAAGATGGAATTCTGGGAGCAACTGGACCATAAACTTCGCAGCGTACCCCCAGCGGAAAGAGTGATTGTGGGAGGCGACTTGAATGGACGTGTAGCCAGAAGCAAAGAAGGCACTGAGAGCATCCACGGTGCCTGGGGAGTGGGAGAAAGGAACGAAGAAAGCGAAAGAGTAATAGACTTTGCAACCACATTCGATCTGGTGATTTGCAATACATTTTTCAGAAGAAAAAAGAGCATCTCTTAACTTACAAGAGTAGTCGAAAAGAAAGTCAAATCGATTTCATCTTGTGCCGAAGACAGCATCTTAAGGAGATTAAGAACTGCAAAGTCATAAATGGTGAAAGTGTGGCCCCACAACACAGAGTGGTGATTGTTGACTGGGAGCTTGCAGGTCGGAGATCGGAGATCGCGAAATTGAGAGTCCAAAATTGGATGGTGGAGACTGAAAGATGAGAAACTAAGAAAATTGTTCAGGGAAGAGGTTATTGAAAATATAAATCTGCAAGAAGAGGATGTGCAAAGATAGTGGGATGTGAACAGTAGTATCATGCTAACGGCCGCAGAGAAGACTTTGTGTAGAACTTCTGGAAAGAGTCCCCCTGCAGGAAAAGAGACGTTGTGGTAGGATGAGGAAGTACAAGAAGCTATTAAATCGAAGAATAAAGCTAAAACAAGATGGGGTGCTTTAGGGACAGAAGATAAATGTAGTTTCAAAGCGGCTAATAAGGAAGCAAAGAGGGCAGTCTCTAGAACAGAAGCGCAAACCTCGGATGAATTGTATGACGAACTTGAAACACCAAGCCGAGTGAAGAAGCTATACAGGTTAGTAAAAATCAGAGACAAGGCAAAAAAGGATATCGCGCATATTAGGTAAATTAAGAATGGCCAAGGATTAGTGCTTACCGATGAAGGCAGGATTAAAGAGAGATGGGCCGAATATTTCGAAACGCTCAGAAATGAAGAAAATCTTAGAAAAGTTCTTAGCGACGGAACCCCAAATCCTGGACCAACGCCAAGAATAGCTGAGAAGTAGAAAAAGCAGTAAAGAAAATGAAGACCGGAAAAGCTACAAGTCCTGATTACATACCAGTAGAAACGTGGAAGAGTCTGGGATCAGAATGTATAGGATCTCATGCAAAAAAAAAAATATGTCAACAAGAAAAAATGTCAACTCAGTGGAGAGAGAGTGTTATTGTTCCAATTTTTAAGGTGAAGGGAAATATACAGGATTGTGGAAACTTATAGAGGAATCAAGCTAATGTCACACACGATGAAGATTTGGGAGAACATACAAGGAAGATTACAAGAAGAAACATCAATAGAACAACAACAATTTGGATTTATGCCAGGAAAAAGTACAACGGACGCAACTTTTATATTAAGACAAATTATGGAAAAGCATCAAGAAAAGCCAAAAGGATTGTATATGGTCTTTATTGATTTGGAGAAGGCCTACAACAGAGTACCACGTCAGTAAATATGGAGATGTTTGAGGGAGAAAAGAGTGCCAGAGAAATATGTAAGGATAATACAGGATATGTATACAGTAACTAGAACTCAGGTAAGAAGGTGTGTGGGATTGACACGCCAAATCCCTGTTATGGCTGGATTACACCAGGGTTCAGTCCGTACCTCTTCAACGTCATAGACGTTATAACTCAGAATGTGAGAGATAAAGCCCCCTGGTGTATGATGTTTGCCGATGATATTGTACTATGCAATACTAATACGGCAGAACTTGAAAGGAAAGTAGGGACTTGAAGGAAGTCTCTGGAAGATAGAGGCCTATAGATTAGTAGAAAGAAAACTGAGTATCTTGAGTTTAATGGAGCAGGAAATGGAGAAGTGATGTTGCAAGAAGTACGATTGAATAAAGTAAGAAGTTTTAAATACTTAGGCTCCACTGTTAGTGGGAATGGAGATTTGGACCCGGAAATAACACACAGAATGCAAGAGTGATGACGCACTTGGTAAATGGTAAATGGCGTTCTGTCCGACCGAAGAATCACGGTGAAGAATAAAGGGATGATTTACAAAACAGTGGCTAGACCAGCAATGATGTATGGAGCAGAAACATGGCCAATAAAGTAAGCACAAGAAAAGAGATTAGATGCCACCGAAATGAGAATGCTACGCTGGATGTGTGGGATAACACAAAGAGACAGAGTGAGAAATGTGAGAGTAAGAGGTACAACCAAAGTTGTAGAGATATCTAAGAAGATAAAAGAAAGAAGACTGTAGTGTTATGAAAATGTAATGAGAAGACAAATAAATGACTATGTCAGAAGAGTTGATGCAATGGAAGTGGATGGCAAGAGAGGTAGAGGGAGGCCAAGGAGAAAATGGATGGATAGGGTTAAAAAGGATCTCGGGGAGAAAGGTTTGTCAGGGGAAAAACTTCAGGACAAGGTTTTGTGGAGAAGACTCATCAGAAACGTCGATCCCACGTAGGTGGGAAAAGACGGAGAGAAAGAAGAAATATGAAGAAAGGAAAATGTATCTATATTTGAAATGACACAAAGGAGTCGTTTATTTGAATATAATACACGAAGTTGAAAAAGGAATAACATTATACCTAGGAAGATATTTATTTTATTATGATACGTAGTTATAGTGCCAATACATATTAGCAAAAAATAAATGGCTCTATTCCTACATTTTCAACCAAACGAAGTAAAGATTTTAAGACATATAGTAGAGTTGACGTACTAGTCCGACAATAAGTATCCGCTGGTAAAACTGGATCAAGTTAAAGGATGTTGACTACGCTGCACACAACAAAAAGAAACATTTGAATTCTGAATTTAATTTCAAGGCCTTTAGGCAATTTTGGTTTAGGTTGAATGGATGATGCTGAGAGAATTGGTGGAATAAAGGCGATGGGAGCAAACGGGAGCTCCCGAGAAAACCTACGCACACGGTTTTGTTCACCACGAAGCCTACATAGCATGAGCAGGGATCGAACCGACGACTCCAACCACCAGAGGTCAGCGCTCTACCAAATGAACCATCACGGTCCAAACAAGAAACATATATACCACTCTTTGTAATCCTACGGACTTTTCATGATTGGACTGCTGGGATTCAAAACACAATTCTAGTGCATTCTCACAATGCAGTGTGATTTACCGGTGTACAGAGCTTGTGCTAAAGTACTTTTAAAAAATAACGTTTACCGGTTAATGAGTTCCTGAAAGAGTATACGTACTGCTTGAAGCTGCCCATAGATAAGGATTGGATTTGAAGGATTATATTTTCATTAAAAAAATTATAACTTTACAATAAACAATTACTGTGACAACACTTTTTTCCAAAAAAAAATGCATTATGCGTGTGATTATATAAATAATTGAAATAAATACCATCACTTGTTGCGTAAGAATAACATCCAAGCCTTTGCAAAACAACAAGAAGCTATTTTGTGTCAGACGTAAAATCATTGTGGACGATTGTCGATGTTAGAGAACTATACGTAAGCTAATGATAACCATCAAATACGACGAAAGATATAAAAACATGCGTCAACGATGTGAAAGTCACTAACATAGTATCATATTAAAAAAGTGCAATAAGCCATAAGACTGATGTAATGTGATAAACAGATTGTTTATTGTATCGTTTGCTGGTCTTGGTATTCTGGATGACGTCATGTGGCAACCTATATATTGTGATATACTCTATTGGACTTGGTAACAAAGAATTCTAGAATGCTTATGTTTTCTTCTTTTTGCAGCTAGTCCCAGTTGATCAGTTGTTTTGATCATTATAAAATAGTAGAAACTGACTGATGTTGGACATCGTTCGAGGATACTGATCGACTCTATTATGAAGCCGTGGTGCATGTATTTTTGCAGACTACATCTATTTAGGATTCATTTCAAGTATGTATGAATCTTTACTGTATATTGATTTTCATGTGCGATATTGTGGTTATTAAAAGCTGACTAACCTACTGGTTCCCTAACTTATATTCAGGATAAAGAATGTTTTATTGATGCTTGTTGATCAACGTTACGATGTGTCAAGTCGTATGGTTAATTCACAGTTTAACTACTACATGTTCAGGTTCACTGCTATAAAGATCTGAACTCATATGTTAATTCTATTTAGCAACTTTCTTGTATGTTGAATACGACTGCCCTCGTATTAAAGTTTTTCGGCATCTTATTGCACATTATATTATTCAGTCTTTTTCATATATAATACTATCACCAATATTGAGTCTCTTTTCTGATTCACTACAAAGGCAAAGTATGAATTTGAAACTGTTTTTTCTCTTCTACGAGTTCACATTAACTTTTTTTTTATTTGCTTATGTTTTAGTAGTAACACTAGCAGAAAAGTACAGATTACATTGGAACTTTTCAAAAGAGGAACGTGAATTTTCTTACTACTTACATTGACTTCCTTTACGTTTTTCTGAACCTATTATTGATAACTTAAACCTGTTAGATATTGTACATTAGAATTAGAACTGGTTTTCTTCCATTTTGCATATCATTGAACGTTTCAGCCAATTTTCCTTTCACTTTCTTAGTATGAAGCACTTGTAAAAGATTCTGAAACCTTAACATTGCCCAAATCAGTCACACCGTCTACTAAATCCTCTCTAGCATTACTATTCGCCAATAATCTGATGTTTTCAGGTGTAATACCTTCCTTGTTACTACAACTGTCTTCATTTAATCAACCATGAAGCAATGGTGAACAAGCAACTGCAGACTCACTCTAGAATGAGCCTGACGACATCGTTATATCCTCTTTTATTTTCAAAGATTAATGCACTAGGTTCATTTTCCGTGATAATTCTCCCAACTTATGGTTCAAGAGATCAAGTCTTTTAACCTCCTTCTAAAGCATTTTATTACACATCTCCACTGCGTATTTTTTCCGAGAACCAGTTGTTAAAACATTAACAACTTTAATTTCGTGGCTCATGTTATATGGTGCGTGAAACAAATTCGAAGTAATTTTACGCATGTTGAATTCTTTGCTATTACTGACATTGTTTCGTTTCCGTTGGAAATCTTGTGTATAATCCTAATATATATATAGGCTACGCACTGAGTTTGGTCAGCCGTCAAAAGTAGATACAATAGGTTTTATCAATGATCGAAATCATATCAACATATTGAAGAAAGATGTAATGGTCTATAAAGTACCTATGATAAGGCCCTAAACGCTAGGAGCCAATTATGTAAAGGACCATAAACGACCTACAGGAGAATGTCCTACCCTGTCCACTACTGTGAATCCAGGAGAGAATATATATCACCCTTACACTAACTCTACCTCGGCGCAGGATAAACCATTCGCGGTGCTGAAAAGTAATAATCGTATTAGTACAAGACAGAAAATAGGTAATGAGTACTCCTACCTGCCTCAATGATGACTGGTTAGAGCAAAGAGTAGTTTACTCCTGCCTCGGTGAAGACTAGACAACACCCAAGGATGGTAGAGGAGAGGTTTCGTAACTCCCTCCTGCCTCAGTGAAGACGGCTGGAGTCGAGATTATTGGTTGTCGCTTCCTCCTGCCTCAGTGAAGACTGGCTGGAGTTGAGATTATTGGTTGTCGCTTCCTCCTGCCTCAGTGAAGACCGGCTGAAGCTAGGGATGGTGTTTACCTACCTAAAATAAGAGACTGGCCGACACCAAGGAAAGGTTTAGAACTACTGCCTGCCTCAGTGAAGACGAGAAATGCTAGATGTTTGGTTGATGACCCCTTCCTGCCTCAGTGAAGACGACTTCCAGCCTTAGTGAAGACTGGTGGACGTCTAGGAAAGGTTACGAACCACTGCCTGCCTCAGTGAAGACGGGCGTAAGCCGAAGGTGACGATGAGCTGCCTCAGTGAAGAAGGATCGGCGTTAGGTTATGGGTTGAGTACTCCTGCCTACCTTAGTGCTTAGAGGTTAGCAACCTCTACCTGCCTCAGTGAAGACTAATAGAAGTGCAAAAGGTCATGAAGACCTGCCTAAGTAAAGACTGGTCAAGGCTCGCCTGCCTTAGTGAAGAGTGGTCAAAGCAAGTAATAGGTTGAGAAACACAAATTCCAAAGAGTATTCTTGATGAATAAGGTTATAAAACAAAGCCAGTAACGCATAAGAGCCTTTAATGATAATAGGTTTATTAGCGGACTGCTGTCCGAAGAAGAGAACATGAGCAAGAGTGCTCGATGTGGTCTGGGCCGAAGCCAAGGGAGATCTGATTTCGATCTGCTCGGGACCTGCTTATATAAATTGCCACATCACATATTCTTAAACTCACAAAATGTAGTTCCGAGCCATTTTGACAACTCTTTTACAAACTATTTGATATTTAATGATTTCTTTACAATTACATATAAAAGTATTCCCTTGTTTTTGTTTTTTTAATTTGTATTTATCCGTGTAGGTAATTTAAATGTTATCTACCTACACACATATGTATTACAATTTGGCTGTATCCGAATTCTGTTTTAATGGCTATGGAATTAAAGAATGTTATCGTTCCACGGTTCGCACTATGTTTTCTAAAGAAGTTTATTGTGTAACGTTCCGCGCAGTATATTCTCTTTTATGATTTTTCAAGACAAAATCTATATAGATAGATTCAGGAGCGGTGCATATGATTTAAAACATACAAAAGTGATTTAATTACATTTGAGCAAAATGTGAGTAACGTCACGGTGTTCTCGTACACCATTTTATAAGTTTATTTCGCAAAGTATCTTGCTAAGCAATTTTATATGCACTACCTTACGTATGAAATCTAATTCAACACTTAAAATCTGTTCTAGAGTCAACTTGAAGATCTTGTGGAGCCATTAGTGGACATAAATCGAATTGGTCTTATTCATCACACTTTTAAATCCATGTATTTTTCCTTATACGACTCATTTCAGTTCTTTGGTATTACTCGAAGAAAAGATAAACATTAAGTTGGGCCGCTGACCATCCAAATCAAAACAAATACGCCGCTATGGGAATACAAACTATCCCAGTTACTTCCAGTACCAAAGTAACACGTCCTAGAAAGCACTGTAGCACACGATGAGAATTCGTACCGACGACTCCAAGCTTTATGTTGAACTATTATTTTCACGTGTTATTTCATTACTCCACAAGTGATGCTGTAATTTGGTTGTCTAATCGATATGCATTTCGCCAGTGCTGACTAAGGGATTCCACTTCGAAACTTGAACCGGAATTTTTGTCTTCATAAGGTATTTTCAAGTGAGATTTCTCTATTTCTCACTTATTTGCAGTCTGCATTTCTTCGTTGTTTTCTTTTTTTTTGTTTTTTTTTTTTAATAGGAGCAAAATTTAATATTATCATTATTTATTTACATTCTTTTCTAGTTTTGGAGCTCTGCTTTTGACCGATGTACTTACTTTCAAAAGGGAAAGGGAATGTATTTCTGTTTATAGATCATTCGAACCACTGCCTGAGTATATTCAGGAAGGAACAGGAGCTCGAACAGGCATTTCTTTTTTGTCCAGAACCGACTAGGCGAAAACATTCTGTAACTTCTTAATTGCATTACAGGAATTGCATTTTCTCAGTGTGCATAATGAATTTTGAAATGTTGCGGCATATACACATGTCACCTTATTAAGTCTTTTTTTTATCACCCAGTAAATTTTGTTATATCGTGAAGAACGGCAGTTCTTCGAGTGACTCTGGCAAAGGACACTGTTAGCGGCGCTCAGATAGTATACAGTTAGTATTGGATCTACCGAAGTATAAGTCCGATTTTGCAGCTTGAACTTACATTTAAAAGCTCTTTCCAATACTAAGACACAGGAAAAAAATTGGGTTGGTATCCCCTAGGGCGCTTTGAAAAAAATATCAAAATTTCACATTTTTTAAGATAGCACTGACCCCAGACCATATATGCGGCCGAAACGTATTGGATCTTATTCTACGCTTCAATACGTTTCAAACGGTATAGCATACGTTAAAATCGGTGGAGCAGTTCGAAAGTTACGACTTTTTTAACAGAATCACAAAATTTTCACAAATGATAGAAAGGTATGTCCGTCATTCTGTGTGTCTTCTTGTTTTAGCCTCAAATGGGTGGTACCGGAAGGTTTTAGGGGTCCATTGCGGGCCCCCACGTGGGGGCAAATCCAAGCTTAGATTTTTGAAAGGAGTTACGGTTTTCGAGATATGGAACAAAATCGATCTTGTATCCTTCCGCCATAGTGACACGTGCCACTTTTTAAATACGAGCCCGTACGGAGAACACTCTCCGCCGCTGCTCCACTCATCTGGGCATGACGTAAAGGAGAAAAATGTAAAGATACATGACCGTACCTATTTTTATCTAACCTCCACGTCCCCATGGTCAGTAATTTAAGGAAATGTACGAATATTAATCATAAAAATAAATTTTGAAAATTTACATGACCGAACCTAACCTTACCTAACCTCCACTTCTCCATGGTCACTAACTTAAGATAATGTACGTAAAATGCAGGAAAGCAATTATTAATAATGAATATAAACATACATAAACACATGAAAATGTATTCTGAAAGGAAAATCTAATGTTAACCTCGCCGGGACTCGAAAAATTGCTTTTTTGTTCACCAACTCGACGCCTTAACCACCAGGCCACTGAAGCAACCTCGCAGATGTGGTTTCTCCGTTGTATTTACAGTGCACGTGTCTCCTACACGTTATAGTGCGTATGCAGGAGAGAAGAGCATCGGCATAGATGGCTCGTGTTACAGTCTTTTTCTTATAGGCAGCCTTACAAAATAAGTGATATCAGTACAAAACCCCGTTTGCGGTAAAAGGAAGAGTAACGCAAGAATTCTACTCACAAAAGAAGTGATATCTATTTTGCGAGTGACTTTCTTTGTGTCACTATGACGGAAGGATACTGTCTCTTAATTTTATTACAAAGGCAATACTTTCGCCATAGTGACACAAAGAAAGTCCCTTGCAAAATAGATATTACTTCTTTTGTGAGTAGAATTCTTGCGTCACTCTTCCTTTTACGCCAAACGGGGTTTTGTACTGATAACATTTACATTGTGTTAGACCAACACCGCAAATCTGAACATTGCAAAGAATTCAAGGCGGTTAACACTGGTTATGTGTTATAATGTAACACAGAACCAATTTAGCCCCTAACACCAGACACTGAGTTAAAGAAACTTGTAAATGTTGTAGTTACGTCGGTGTAATCCTCAACTTATTGTCCAGTACTAAAATTTGGTTAAATAACACGGATATTATTTATAGTGTAGAATCAGAGTAAGCATAAATAACGCAATACTAATTACAAATATTAATAAACTGATAAAATTGTAATATTGTTAAAGAAAATATCCATATAAACTATGAGGTATTTAAAAAAACACACGCAGACCATAGTGTGATCGTTATTCAAAGCTAGGAAAACCAAACTGATTGGAAAATAATGTTATAAAATGACACTTAGACAAGCTACTCTACCGTTTAGGTCAAATAGGTCATTAAAAATCAGGATAAGGAAGCGAAGTAGTCAAATAAATAGTCTGCTCACCTAGGAATCTGAGGATGCCAGCCGAGGATGTTACTTTTCCAATCGCTTCTAATCACATTCCGTTCTCATTATCAAGATTGTCATATTTGCTCTGTATTTTCGATTCGTTGTAAATAGGAACAACAACTGTCTTTAAAATAACCAAGAAGGTGCATAGTGAGGGAGAAATAGAGAAGAAGAGAGAACCTGATGGTGGTTAAGTTAGTTATTCTCAACCTTCCCTTTTCCTGTTTCTCTCTCTCTCTCTCTCTCTCTCTCTTGCTCATTGTTCTCTTCTTTCTGAGGTTATGCGAAACTTTTAATGTAAGCAACTTTTAGCCCCCTTCTTTACACACACACACACATAAACATACTGAATGGAAGTCTCCCCGAAGTCATTTTAACTCAGGGAAAACTTGCGTGTTATGTGCATGTAAATAACCATTTACTTTTAATGACGAAACTATGATCCAGATACGCTTGTGGCACAGATAAATAAATGAAAGGAGAGTTCGTAGAAGGTAAAGGGAGAACCCTCTCCTGTGGGAAGAGAGAACGGCAACGAGAAAGAGAAGTTTTGTGTATTCCTGTGTTATGAATGCATCTTCCTGTGTGTGAGTGTGTGAGAGAGAGAGGGGGGGAAAAGAGAAAGGAAAGAAAGAGACAGTTGCCAGATATCTTCATAGTTGTCTCTCCAACCCCGCTAGCAACGCCATAAAGTGAGAAATTTCTCTCTTCCCTCTACAGCGAAGGTGAAAGCTTTTCTCTTTCAATACAGCGTTTAAAAAGTTACATCGTATTCAATATCATTGAGGAAGATAAAGTTATATCGTAAAACGGTCATTTCCTTCAGGAAAGCAGACTGATTTTTTCTTGCTTGATATTTTTCTATTTAGATATTACTTAATATGTACAGTTTAGATGTCATAATAAAATATACTTTTTATATTAAATTTAACCAAAACAAAATACATTTTGTTGTGCATAGTGTGTGTGAACAGATATGAATATAAGAGTCAATAAATAATTATTATAAAAGTTCAAAGGATTTTCATGCTCATTTTTATACTATTCTCATTTCAGTCATTAAAAATATTGTAAAGTATTTTCAGAAATTTACATTTTTCTGGTGCTTCTCTTGGGCTTCATGAGTGGAATTAAAATTTAAAGAAAATTTTGAGATCACTTTTACATTGAAACGAAGCTCTTTACATTTCTTTTTAAAAAATCTGTTATGAGAAAGTCTATTTGTATGTAAATTTATGACTTGTTTTATCAACTTTTATCTTTAATTCTAATAAAATATTGGTTAATCAATGACTTATTACACATGCAACTCCCGCCGCGTAGTGCTTCTGTTTGATTATATGTGGCACGCACTAGAAAGAAAACGCGGGTCTATTTGGTTTATATGCATCGCTAAACACTTTTAGATAATCATAGAATTAAAATAGAATACCTTTCAAGATTAGCTATGAAGCAAATCTTTTATTTAGGTCAACATTCTAGAATGCAGACTTTGTATCGATGATCTAAATATTATTTTAAAACTTTGTTCCACGATAGTCACTTCACGCTATAAAAATTAGTATTTTAATTTGTTTTAAAAATACAATATTTGGAAAAGTAACATACCCATATCAAGAAATATTTGCTTCTCTCTACAGGTGGGGATTACAGAGTTCCTGAGGAACCATGGTGCTCACATGTAAGCGGAGAATATATATTAATATTATACGACGCGTCGAAATTATGAAGTGACACAAAAACAAACTTTCGAAGAGACCTGTCCAAAGAGGTATAACACCAAGGGACTGCGCACCAAAATGGATTTTACACACAATGTTAACTAAGGAAAGACTGATAGACCTGAGAACAACACTAGTCGTGGTCAAAAAATTTCTGGCGGTCAGTTTCAAGTCAGAGTGATCTATCTGTTTGTAAAGAATACGTAGAAAGCATTGCTCTATCCATATAAGATCTGTCCATAAAGATTCATGCGTATTAGAAACTATTAGGCAACAGATGTAAATACACGAGTGCATTATCATCAATGGTTTTTAGAAACTATTATTCCTAATGGAGAATATCTTATATCAACACTGTTTAGATAAGGCATGATTTAACCTGGATGGATATGCTGTCTGAATTAGATATCGATTGAAACACGGAGAGGATATTTGCAAAACAACATACGTCGGGTACATTTGTATGTGAAAGTACAATAGTAGACAATTTCAGACCTTATTATTAAACATGTATGCATTTCGATAAGATTGCGTTACTTTCAAAACACCCTGTATAATACTATCTCAAATGAAGTTTATTTCTTAAGTAACCTATAGTTTATTTTTGTACTCCTATTTCAACAATTAAAGAAATGATACATTCAAATATCTGCATTCATCTTAGTTGTGAAACAATCTTTCCTTTAGAAGAACAAAGATAATTCCTCTATTTTTAAGACAATATTTAAACATGAAAATACTTTCAAAAATTCTTATTACCTCAAAGAACGTTAAAATATATCAAATCGAGGTATTAGAAACCATTGGCCCATGCTTTATACCCTAGCGATCAATAAATATTGCTAAGTTGATAATAACCCTTATTAATGCATTGTAAAATATTTTCCATAAAACTGGGAGAGAATTCACTTCGGTTTCTTGAAAACATTCCAAACAAATTCAAGTCAAAAAATATATTTTTTAAATTTTCATATCAATTAAAATGATTTTGAAAGCATGAAAACTGAGATTTAACTACATTAATTCCCACACAGAACACTTAATATTTCAAATAAACATTACGCAGCATAATAATAACTCGTATACACCTATTTTTAACGAGTTTTCAAAGCTGTGGTTTGTTTTGTTTCAGCAAATTTAGGTAAAGTTGGTTATATATTATTACTTAGCAGGTTTATAACTAATTTTATATCAAGATCTGCGTTTCTCTAGTTTGTATTCTCATAATATAAAGTATGTGTAGTGATCTTAATCAATAAATCATTCTAACTGACCAGAACGTCATTACGCAAATATTATGGTAAAGATTACATTACATATCACGTTATGAGTACGGAATACATTAAGTAAGCAAATATAGTACATATGCAATGGCAATAATTTTTAAAATGTAGAATTTAGATACACAGATTATTATTGAATACATAAGGTTAAGTTCGGTTCTGTTAGGCTAACTAAACGTTAATTAGTTACTTTAACTAATCTTCAACTTGAGTTTCATTCGTACAAAATTAAATCTATATTAAATGTTTCTAGGAGAGTGATTTATCACTGCATTTGAGAGAATATTCAGAGTCCATTCGATTAAAAGTAAGAGGAACTACTACAGAATACAAGTGATGGCATATTCCGTTCCAGATACTCTTTGCTAGAACACACCACTCTACTAACACGTGTTTTATACAAAAAAATACCACAATAGATTTAAATCAATCTGTTTTCTTGTTTGTCTGGTAGTTTTGTGTTCGAAATGTTATCGCATAACCAGCAAAAACCAACAGATATTTTAACAAAAATTCCCCAAAAAAGGCAATGAATCAAAAGTTTAAATTAAATGTATATTTATGAGATGCTTGGAATATATATTTTTACTCTAAAACGAATTTTTAATATAATTACAATTTACTTTGTGATACAGTACTTTTCTTTTGACAGATCTTTTCTAAATCAAACGACAAAATCCTATTATTATAAAACTAACCATTATAGTACCATACTTTCTTAATTTTTATCCAAATTAATGTATTTACATTCAAAGACTACAGTATTCCACTAAACATTCATTTTAGAGAAAATATTGTCTTACGTTAGGTGAGTTCATACATAAGGAAACAAATGCTACTTTGGAGATCGATAACAATACTATATACGCAACAAACAGTCACGAAAATGTGTTCTTGACAATTATTATTATTTCCAATTGTTATAATTTCATCCAAGTCGACAGAATTTGAGCAGGTTATTATTTGTGTGAGAATAGGATTTGAGACAAGTCTTAAAAGGAAAATAGGTTCAGAAATATTTTGAAGGAGAGAACAGAATTACAAATAATCTGTTACGCTCAGAAAACTTGAGTTTCAGTTTTAAATCTGCAGCTCAAAAACTAACTTTTTAACTGAATGTGAAGTGTACACCACCTTACTCAAACGTAACTTATAAAATGGGAATGTTTTAAGGAAAAAGCATTGTTTGCGATAATTTAGAACTTGCAGTCAATTTTTTGTACGAAATTACAAAAGCATCTTTTTTTTAATGCAAATTAGATCTCACTGATCATTGCATTTTAAGACTGAGTGGTTGCTATTAAGTCTGCTCCTTCAGAGCTATTGGTCTTGTTCTCATCATTGATCCTAGCCCACAACAAAAAGATCGAGGAAAAAAGGGTAGAAGCGTGCACAAGCAGCACGGAAAAGAAAGAAGATGGAGAAAAGGGGAATTCTTAGAAAAGCCAAAAAGCAAAATAGGAAAGAAAGGAAAAATACGAAAAGAATAGTTACAAATGTGGCAAGCCACTTCGATTAAGAGAGACAAACTGAAGGGGCAAGCGATTCAGGATCATCTTTTCCTACTCTCGAAGAAGTCCACTTCTTCCTCCATCTCCACAGAACTCCCTCACTTGAACAGCCCTTTCCTTCTCCAATTATAGGACCAGCCGTTGGGGTTATATTTTCTCATCATCTCACTTGGCTTCTGCTCCGTGTTGGAGTTGGGAACGGGACAAAAGGGGTTGGGAGTAATCGTCGTTTCTTTTCTTGTTCTTCTCTCTCCCCCAACCTCAACCCCACTTGCCTTTTCACTGGTTTGTTTCGAGAGATCGATCTGCAGTTAACTCCGAATCGATTTGTGAGTAAAAGAGAGAGAGAGAGAGAAACAGAAACAGCTGAAACGAAAAGAAGCAGCGGAATGTCGCCGGTCATTACCACTCTTCAGCCATTTTTCTTCCTTCCCAACAGCAGTGTTTCAACACTTCAATATCTGGAATAAAAATATAAGTCTCTCAAAGAAAACAATATAATTACACAAAATACATAATTTTATATATGAGAATTGTAAGAGCAAATTCATCTATTACACTTAGAATAAAAGCTAGGTTACAAGTCTTGAGGTTAGTTTCCCACAACTTAGTTTTGGGGTGACTAATTTGGCCATGAGTAAAGGCTGAAGAGGCCAGTAATTAGAAGAAGAAGAAGAAGAAGAATGGCAGCTTTCCTTTCAGCTACAATTGCCAAAGACTTGAATAAATCAATACGTAGAACGTGAAAGTTAATGTTTGAGATTGGAGTAATGTTTTATACATTACATGTAATTGCAATTCGACGAAATATTTATTTAGGTGATCGTACAAAAAGGGTTAAGCCTGCTTACAGTTAGGAAATCCAAGCCTAATAGTAAGATGGTATTAATACACAAGAATTTGTATATAGCATAATGATTGCGCGTGTCTGGATATCGGAACAGTATACTCCTTCATAGGAGTATATGATTAAAGAGAATTTTTTTCAATTATCATTAGTTGGTTGACTCTTTCTTGTTCTAGTATTTGCAGTGTTCACATATTTCCTTATAATACGTATCTGAACAAAAACACCAGAGGTGCAAAAAGTGGAGCCAAGTTCTTTAGCCCTAAAAATATGTGAAATGGGAGACGGATGAGCCAAGTTCCTTGGTGACAGCATGTAACAGGAACAAAGGAACTTGGCGCGAGCTGGCAAAAGCCTTAGGGTTGGGGGCGGTGGACGAAGTGGGTTTTAGGATCCCCACCACCCTTATAGCTTGAGGATCATGAACCTTGCCACCTCGCGCCAAGTTCTTTTGTTCCTGTTACATGCTGTCACCAAGGAACTTGGCTCATCCGTCTCCCATTTCACACCTTTTTAGGGCTAAAGAACTTGGCTCCACTTTTTGCACCTCTGGTGTTTTTGTTCAGATTTCACAGCTTTTTGTACGCGGAACTCGGCTGCATGCACTGCCGTACGTGTTGATACTCCCCTCGATTCGCTCGCGTTGCTGCGCCAAGAATCCCACGGCAGGCCGCGCATCGAACTTGAGAAGTTTGGAGGAATTGCGTATTTTTATCACAACCAGAATCTGCAGTGCACTGCGCCACATGATGCAGATATTCCCTCATACTCCAGAGCGCTGCGTCCGAATGGGGAAACTTCCACATTCTGCCTGTATAACATGCTCCTGGCAGTGCTAACGTTTGTGACGAGTAAAACTTGGTGGGACACGCAGGAGTATTGGAAGTTGGCGCGAGGAACTAGGCTCATCCATATTCCATTTCACCACTTTTTAAGGTTGAAGGAGTTGACTGGACAGTTTGCACCCCTGGTGCTTTTGCTCGTAGCTTTTTACACTTGTGTAATTTATATACTCGTTTCGCCTCATTGGGGCGCTGCCACCAGAATTCCAAGATGGCCTCGCGGGGGCGCACCCCTTTATCGCAATCAGGCTCCAGCTGGGAACTGTACCCTAGTAGGGGAGACGAGCCGAATTTATTCTTACCTACTCGTAATGGTACACCTTCATACCAAATTTCGTTTCTCTAGCTTCAGTCGTTATAAAGTGGGGCTTAGGCGGGCATTTTGGATAAAAGATGGACACATTTTTAACGTTTTCTTATATTTTCGTGACATACTCGTGATGATACACTGTCATACCAAATTTCATTTCTCTATCTCGAACGATTTGAAAAATTGTATTTCAGCTGCCATTTTGAATCAAAGATGGTGACTTTTTTAAAACGTTATGTTTTCCTAAACTACTCTTGATAATACATCAGTATGCCAAATTTCGTATCTCTGGATCAAGCAGTTGGAAAATGGATTTATGACGTCCGCCATTTTGGATCTAAGATGGCGTCTTTAGAGATATTTTGTAATATTTTCATAATCTACTAATAATGTTGTACTTTCAAACTAAATTTCATTATTCTAGCGGCAGCCGTTTAGGCTGTCTTCTTTAAAATTTTAGGGTTGGCGGCCATTTTGAATCCAAAATGGCGACTTTTTCAAATTTTTAAAAAGTTTTCTTAATTTGCTATCAATGATGTAGTTTCATACCAAATTTCACTGTTCTATCTTTAGTCGTTTAGGCTGTGTATTCTTTGAAATTTTAGGTTTGGCGGCCATTTTGAAACCAAGATGGCGACCTTTTCAAAATGTCGGAATTTTTCCTTTATCTACTTATCATCCTCTACCTTCATACCAAATTTCATGTTTCTAACTTACTCCAAACACCCTAAACAATATGATGAGTGAGTGAGTGAGTGAGTGAGTCAGTTAGCCTAAAATGTGCAATTTCAGGGGTCCACAACTAGAACATAGTTTGAGATACGAATATGAAATTTTGTACATCTACACATATTTACCATATCTTTTTAACGGCAAAAGCTCATATTCCTATCTTTAACATATTTTTTCTTACGGGGCCCCCAAATCGTCGATTTTGCCATAAACTCTTGTTCCTGTATAACATGCTTGTGGCAGTTCTGACGTTTTCTGACGTGAAGAACTTGGCTCATGCACTGCCGTGCATGTTGATATGCTACAATATGCCTTCGGAAACTCTATTCGCATACCTGGATTTACTACTATGATTAGGAGAATTAACACAAATGGTGATCATATATTAAGCTAACCTAGCCTAGCAGTATTGGCTTTAACCTAATCTTTGATTTATGTCTGTGAAGTTAGATGCAGGTGTCTTCATGTAAAAGGTCACATATACAAACAATACGATAGAACATTATGCCCTTTTACATTGTCTCCTATCCACCAGGAAGAACTGTTGATAAACAAGGTCTTATCAATTACCAGAAAAAGAGCGATCTGGTTTGATCGATTTCTGAGCATTCTATTGAATTTCTTCAGTTGTTCATGAAACTAATCATGTTGTTTCTGCGCAGTTTCTTCAGATGAATGACGGAGTAGTACCTAGGCAAAGGTCTCGGGTACTACCATCTCATTACTCAGCCCTTCCCATTACCACCCATACAATTACATTTCGCTTATTATTCCTTTCTTAGGAAGAGGGCTCACTGACGAACTATTTTTCTCAAACTTATTAGGCTTTAGGTGCCAGTGGGCGTTCTCGAATGTAAAATAAATACAAAATAAGCATATCCATGTTTCGAGCTGAAGCAATTGAGCAAGATAATTACAAGTATCTCAATACTGATATCACATACACACCGGTAAGACTTTCAACCAAACCTCATCCACACCACAAATAATTATGCAAATTGTTTCCATACAATTTTGGTTTATGAACAAGGAGTATTCCAAAACAAGCATCGTTAACAAAAAAACTAGCATTGTTCCCAGTTTCTCGACATGTTGTACTACCGTTATAACAAAACTATTGAAAAATAATTTACAGGAATCTGCATACAAATTCAAACATGATAAAGTGATTGAAAGACGAGTCCCAGAAAAAATAAATAAAACAGGCATGCACAATAATTCTAAAAGAAATCAGTCAAAGGCAAAGAAAAAACGAAATAAGGAAGCCCTGAAGATAAATGGGGAGAGACTAACAATAGAAGATGCAATGAAGAAGAAAAGTATGTGGTTAGAACATTGGTCATGCAGAAATTGTACACTGAAGAGTACAATTAAAGGAGTACTTGCAGAAAAGAGAAGAAGAGGAAAATAGACGATACATTGTGACAGAATTAAAGAACGTAAATCGTATGCCAAGACAAGAAAAGAAGGAAAGTGCAAAATCGAAATTAATGAAGGCTCTAAGTTTGAGTTCAAGGACCTGCCACTTTTCACAAGAATACTAAGGATGATGACTTCCACTTCGGTCACTAGCTGTCCAAAATAGTGTGGATGTAAAATTTTTACAGCCAAACAGATTCTACAGGAATACTTGGAAACTCTAAAAATTACGGTACACTCTTACCATTTTAAACCTCCATTTTAAACCTCTAGACTTTAAAGAAATCCATAGTTCTTAGTATCCCTGGAATAGAGAACCCGGGGAATTGGCACAACATTCCATTTTTTTTAAGTGAGGAGTTGAACCATGTGTTATACCTTATGAGCTTTTTTATATTTAAGATAGTTGGTTCCGTAACGATCCAAAAATATTTTAAGATGTGCATAAGCCAGATTAGTTCATGTGAATAAGTTGAATCGAATAATTATATCCTTTGAACTGTTTAAGTCAATTTACAAGATTAACAGTACACAAGAATACTCCTGCTCAAAGTCTTAACATAGCCAAATTCTGATATGGAAACTGGTGACATACAAGTTCATTTACTATTGTGTACATGATTGTATTTTTAGCAGGTGTGCCTCACAAGGCTTTCATTAATAACCCTGCTTCCAATTTTAAATGTACACCAAGAAATCAGTCTTATATTGCCGAGTATTGTAACTTTCTTATTAAACTTTGAGAATGTAAATGAAACCATCCGACTATACTTTAAAATTATTCAACATAACACTTTAAAATATAAGTGATTATATAGTTTATATTCAACCTATTTTGGGTCCTTCGTTTAATGTCGTACATGCAGGTGTAGTTGAAAACTTTCGTATGTAATGACTCAAGAATTTTCCATAGCGTATCATTTGACACCATTTTCAAATTTTATCATTTTATGTTTCTGGATCTTCGTGAAGTATAGTTCACGTATCTGTGGAGCATTATAAATAAATGATGAAATCAGAAAAAAGATGAAGGTGAGAAATCAATGGCGAAAAGAGTCATTCACTAACAGCGTTCTCTTCTGTGGATTGATGAAGAAGGGATTTAGGGAAAGACTGATTAAATATTTTGGATGGAGTATTTTGTAATATTGGAACGAAATGTAGACATGGAGAGGAGCGGAAAAATCAGATGGTAGTTAGGTAGTTAGAAAATCAAAAGATAGGTAGTTAGAAAACGGCGAAGACAGTAGATGAGAAGTGAACAATACTGGAAACTAAAAAGAAGAGACAAATGAACTGGTTCGGACATTGATGGTTCAGAGATTTTATATTAAGAGAGGTAATTAAGGGTATGGTTGAAGGGGAATAGAGGAAGATGGTGAATCCAATTCCTTCAGTATATTAAGGAAAATAAATCGTATGTTGAAATCAAGACGACATGGAAAACTGGCATGAATGGATAGGGTTGAAGGACATTTTTAGTAGTAACGTAACGATAATGATAATGGAGCAGTAAGGAATTTCTAGCGTGAACATACTTTTGATAATCATTTTGCATACTATAATTGTGGGTTTCAGTGGGGAAAAGGGCACATGTCACATTTCAATAAAAACTTATTCCTAACTTTAGACCTACAGTTTTTGCCACTGTAATATTCTATGTTGTTGGGTTCTTATACATCTAAAATATCGCTGTAAACAAGAAAGGTTGCCAAGTTCAAATTATAAGCAGTGCATTCAATTTTATTAACGAAGGTGCAGCTTAAAACATTGGACAATAAAAGCTCTCTCAACATCAAATAACATTACGTACAGAAACTCTCAATTATGTGAGCCCACAATAACGTTCTTTGTATAGTGCAGTTTTACTATATAATCGACACATACGACAATACTCCAAATACAGTTGACATTGTTAGTTGAGACATCGCAATTGTACATGATCTAAAAATACTGAGATTCTGGAAGTAGTTAAGCATGTCTACGTATGTACTTTAGACTATTATCATACATTATTTAGTAATATTTATATTTACGACCCTGAGTTGCTGGACAATTCTTAAAACATCAAAATTATAGTTGGAAATTGAATTCTCAACATTGAACAACATAACAAGCATGAAAGAATGTCAATCATTGTGTCTGACGGAAAAATATTAGAATCCGAACAAGGCTCAAACAGTCTTTTAGTTTAAAATTGTGCAATTGCTTCTGCTTATAAAATATCACGTTTTTATGGGAGCACTTTAAATATTCACAGCCACCTAGCGTCTTCTTCCGTGGTGACCGTGCTTGTGTCATTAATTTTTGTACAGAAAATGCCACATGACACAGGCAGTCATTACTGGACGAGACGCTAGATGGCAAAAACTCTCCGTCTAAAATAACAAATCAATTTTCTTTGAGATATAGCGTGTGACCCTTTTTTAATTTTAGAGATATTCGAGCTACTGACTTTTAGAATACCGGCTATATAGGGTAAATTCTATATGACTGAGGCCATAAAAGTAATTAAAATGTTGCCAGAGTTCAATCACTGTGTTCAGAGTGATTCGTAATGTAAGGTCTTAAGCATTCATTCATTTGCTATTTCATGAGAGTAATTTTGTATATATTTTTTCTCTATGTACAAAGAGTGTGTGAAGTGTGTTCAAACGCATTCGAGAAGACAATATGTCATTTCTGTTTTCATTCATTATATAGTCAACCCATTCGATGTACTTAAGCTAAATGTATATGCTTCATATATCTAATAATAATATAGGGTGTTTAAATCGATTTGCATGCGTAATGTCAAAACTTCATTCGTTCATTTAATACCCCATTTATTCTTTCATTCTTACTATTCTGTGTGATATACAATTCTGTGTGTGATATTCTGTGTGATGTAGAAGATATCAAGATATTGTGCAGAAGTTGTTCATTATTGTTAATGAAATTAAGATGTTCATATGCAATTTGTTCAGTTCTATATTCATTCATACATACATCCAAGTAATCAAGTATTTTTTCATGTATTAAATGAGCACCGAGCGGCTATGGCTCAGCGGTGGAACATTGGCTTAGCATTCGGCAGGTTCAATCCCAGCGGCCGATCGTAGTGACTGAGGTTTTTTCTCAGTCACACTAGGCAAAAAACCGGGATGGTACCTTCAACTTTGGCCCTGGCCTTGCCGCATCCTTTTCCCTCCCCTAACCTGGCCTGAGCCTTAGATGTCTAAAGGCCATAAATAAAATTATATCAATCGAATGAACAAAATGTATTATTTTCTTATGTATCGTGGTTTTCCTGTTTAATTCAGCTTCAATACGTAAGGCACTTATATAGTTATTCATTCAATATTTATTTTCTTCGTTCATTCATGCATACATTCATTCATTATGCAGTCATTATTCATTTAATCTATTGTCGTCTATCTATAGCCTACAGAACGATTCTCCTCCGTGGCCTAGTCTGTAGCGCTCTTACCTTGAATGCGAGCGATCCCTGGTTCGATTCCCACTGGGGGCTCAAAGTTTCGGTGTTGATCCGTATCGTGAGGACAATTGAGTAGCTACCTGAAGAAAGAAGTAGCGGATTGGGGTCACGGAAAGTCAGACACATGACTACGAAGAGGAGTTATGCTGACTCCGTAACCCACTATTTGAACTTAATGGAGTCGTCTGACAGACCAGAGTTTAGATTTAGTTTTTATCTAAACATAACATTAGCAGACATGTTATTTTACAAACATATTTTTTAACATTTTTTTTCTGTTGGTCAGTTATTGTTTTCTTAAAGATTACTCAAATAACATTCGTATGAACCGCTTTAGTAGTTGGAAGTGGAGTCGCAATAAAGTCACACGGTTCTGGTTTGAATTTCTTTACTGAGGTTTTTTACTCACACTCAGAGCAAAAACGTCCTTGGAATCTTCGATCCTTACTTGAAATAGTCCATCAAGAATCAGCAACGGTTACTGTGCTCACAAGTTCATACAAGGTCTTAAACTTGATATGTGAACTTGTAAAAGTTTTAATCAAAGTTGTTGGTGACCCCAGATGGGAAGACTAAAATCCATATATTTTTTTTTATTTCCAACTTAGAATGTTGCAGAGAACTCTATGAGAAAAAGAGGAAAACTAATAATGAGACCAAGGATCAGAAAAACATCACCTCCTCAGCCAATCATCAATTCTGTCTTTTCTATTCTTTGTACGAGTCAAACAAGAAGGGAAAAAGTAAAGTAATAGAGAAGAAAAGGACTTCTATTTCCCCCTTGCCTATGACCTTCAGCAGTTTGAAGCGAGACGACCCCCAAGCTTTGAACGCAGACAATATTGATGGAAGAGTTGAGTCTCTCGCCAAGATGTATGACACTATTTGGACACCGATTTCTTCCTTCTGTGCCCTGAACCAAGGCGAATGACAAAGAGTGACAATGTAAGTGATTCCAATGCCGGGTCACGTGACATTTTTCCCTCCACTTGGAAGTCACGTGATTAATGAAGGTTCGCTATTGGCCATTAGTTTTCTGGTCACCTCCGTGTCTCTCTCAACAAGAAGAAGGGAAAGAAAAGACGAAACGACGGAAGAAAAAAACATGGTTTCTGTCTCTCACTCAGACAGGCAGAGGAGAGAGAGAGAAAGAGAGAGAGAGAATAAAAGAGTAAGAGAGAGGGAGAGAAGAAAAAAAGAAAGAGAGGGGGAATTCTAATAACGCAACGGGAAGTATATCATTCAACAACATTAAAAGTTTCTTTGATTCGATTCTTTGTTTAAAACTGTGAAATGTTTGTTTCTAATTGTCTCGGTGGTTTAGATCTTTCGCTTATTGCGTTATGATCAGCGGATCAAAAGTTCGATTCCCACTGCGGATACAATGAACGTATTTGATAGATGGGAATTCGAAATGTAGTTCTCTTCCTTAGGGCATCAACTGTATCCGATGGAAGGCAATGTCAAACCATCATGTGTTCATCTTGCTGAGAGAACTTTGCGTAATTAATCTGCCTTCCGGTAGTACTTCAATCACCACCACTTCGATCCATATTGGCTTCAGTCAGCCATGCTATATTTTTATCTGTGCTCTTTTTCATTTTACAATATATAAATATTAAAACTAATACTTTGTGTGCTGAAGGGGACGTTTTAAAAACTCTTATACAGAGAGTCAAATAAGTTACCCAGTTACAAATATTTATATTAATGAATTAAAACGATTCACTCCTTGCATATATTTATTTAGAGTACACATCTCTCCTATTCTTTCAATGTTGATATTTTTTTAAGAACATTAGGGTTTATTTCCAAATTATATAATATCTCCAATATTTTTTTCAATCAGGCTTTAAGAAACGACTATTTACTTCTTAATTTGTTAATTACTTAAATATCTTAATATTCTTACCAAAACCAACGATTTGTCAATTGATTTAATTAGTTAAATTAACTTGTCATTTTTAGCTGTTTCAGCCGCCATATTGGAAAATGGCGGCCGAAATTCAGTTTTATTGCAAAAACTTCAAAATGGTCTTTATCAAAGAATATAAAGAGAGAGAAAAAATTCTTAATAAAAAACAAAATTTTTGTAGGAAACATTCTTCTCAATGTACATAAAAAGTTATTAATAAAAGTCGTGAATAAGATTTTATTTCTTAGGGCTATAAATAAATTAAATTCCATCTTCCTGGAGAAAATCGACTTGATTTTTTAGACTTATTACTTCATGTTAAATGCCTAACGAGTTTATAAAATATCTCGCTATATATTCAACAATTTAGGGATGGCTACAAAACACTATTAGTACATTTTTAAGTAGCTGAATTGGCAACAATCTGTAATGTTATTGTAGCACAGAAACAGTGAAGGTAAAGTTTTACGCTCAACTTCAAATCATCATTTTGAACGCGTATCTTTATTTTATCGGGTCCCTAGAGTCGACTGGCGCTAGTTCATCTTGCGCAAACGTACCGTTTCCGAGATACGGCTACCCAAAAGTCGTATGATCGGAATTTAAGTTTTAAGCCGCCGTCGTCTTTGGTGTTTGCCTTTACTGCGTGGTCGTACAGCTGATAACTCTGCACCGCAAAATCATGTGAAGAAACGATAAAAACGTTGGTTCTATTGGTTCACTTGAAGTAAATATTCCGGAGGTAAACGAGTCCCCTATTTGGCTAGGACGGAGACTTTTTCATGGACTCCGTGACCAAGGCAGGCGGTCTGCGCACTCATAGCAGCAGTCATAGCTTGAGTAGCAACAAATGTAGGTGTCGAAGCAGCTTTTTTGGTGTTGTCTGCCAGGCATTGGTACCAGAAATTCAGATCGGGAGATTTGTTCCTATGTGGTGAACTCTGCAGCGGGCACCCACAGGCCTTGCTCGACAAGGTCCTGAAGACGACCATTGAGCAGGAGAGCAGTCAAACGTGTAGTAAGCTTGTCGAACGTTTCTAGGTTTCTACTGGAAGTCAGACTTCACCTGCACCGCATAGGGACGGCGTGGAAGTTAAGAAAGTGTGTACCCACCCACTCGGAAGCCAACAATGACCAACAAGTTACAGCGTGTTTGTCGTTGCTTTCTCAGAACCGCAACACACCATATTCGATTGAGTGCCCACCAGTGAGGAAAACTGGGGTCCTGCTTAAGACTCCCAAGGATACCAGACATTGGATGTTACCGCTGACCCCTGTACTTCATACCAGACCCCACCTCTACACCCACGCAAGATCATGCGCTGTATCTGGTGGACTAGTTGTCTGGTGACGCATTACGAGCTGTTACCACCGCGCCAAACCATAACTGAGGACATGTACTCGTATCAGCTGGAACGTGTACAGTAGAGTAGAAGGAGCCAGAATTGGTGAATAGCAAGCGTTTAAATTTCCTTGCCAATAATGTCAGGCAACAGGTGGTAAGGGATACCATACAGCGACCTCACTGAGAGACACTGTGCTATCTACCGTAATCCCCGACCTTGCGCCAACAGATTATCATTTCTTCCATTCCCTGGCAACTACCTTCGTGGAAAATCCTGCGTCAATGAACTTGCGGCAGGAACTCACGGCTTTCTTGTGTCCAAGAACCCCATTCTTACCGCCAGGGCATTGCACAGCTACAGGAACGTTGGTAAAAGGTGTCGAATTTTGATGGGCATTAATACCAAGAAAGCAACACTATTAGAATCTTTAAACCACATTTCGTGCAACAGCAAGTTAGAATGTGCCAAAAGAGGAAAGTATGAACATTCCGGTTTGCTGTGCTCAACGATGTGTAGACACTGATTACGTTACCAGAGAACTAACTTAATCACTTGAAATGGCTTAGGCGACAGCGCGTCTGACTACGAATCGGGCGGCCAGGATTCAAATCCCGGCTAGGAAGTGCACTCAGGCTCGTATAAAATTGAGTTCCAGAGTATCCCTGGTATTCTTGGTCACCTTGAGATTTAATGGTGGTCTAGCGTGCGATTGACAATGCCACCTCACTTTGTACTGTTGTACGAGAATATGATGAATGCCACCTCCACATCACTCAAGCGCCGCTCATACATTGTTAAAATTTTGAAAAGGTTCCTTGAATCTTCGAAAAGTACCGAACAATTTCTTTTCGTTATTGGAGGGTCTCGATTTTTATTTGCGCACATACGTAGAAATAGAAAACTGTTTCTTAATGCAACCATATATGCAACACAAATGCTAACTTACAAGGGAAGTAACAATGAGCTCATATCGAAACCTACCGTAAAATTTCACGCAGAGGAAGGAAGTACCACAGGAAAACCATACACAAAAAAATCAGCTGCTCTTTTGAACTGGAAATAACCGAAATGGCATGTTGAAATGTCGCTCACCACTGTCGGCAAGTGCACAATAATAAGTGCATTACCACCCCTTGAAAACTGCGTGTTAATGAGAAAAAGTGAATAACAACAACGTGGGTACATACTAGACCTAGAGGGAAGTCGTATGGTAGGGTGGACCTTGACGGTGGCCAGCTTGAAATTCGCCATCTTGAATTCAGGTCAAGTTTTTTAAATAGGAATAGGGTAATGTGATACATGATTTTGGACTAGAATTTAATCACAAAAACAATGCTGATGACGTTAGTTTTAAGATACTCGCAGGTGGTAAAATGTCACAGGCATATTAATTGTTTGTTTCCGTTGTGCACAAGTCCCTTACAATACAACGCCTTCTAAACGGTGTGTTAATGATAATAAGTCAATAACAACATTGTGGATATATATGAACTCGAGAGGAAAGTCCATGATAAGGGTCAGTTGGTAAGACGTTGGATTTCTAACTGGACGACCTGGGTTCAAATACTGAATCAGGCTCCAATTTTTCTATTTTACTCCCAGCATATCTAAAACAAAACTGAATGCTGTTTTTTGTTTTTTTAATTTTATTAGCAAAGTTAAAAAAAACACTGAACTGCTGAACAAGACTATATTATTCGTAAAAAATTAAATTACATGTAACGTTTCGACCTTCTAGCCAAGATCCTCATCAGACATACCTAAAAGAAGGTAGTCTTGTTCAGCAGTTCAGTGTTTTTTGATCTTAATTGCAAGACGTGCAACTATATTTTGTTGTTAGCAAAGTTAATGGAAATATTCAACCAGCTAGGGTACTTTGCTTTCTTGGGATTGTCTCTGAAACTAAAGACACAAGATAAAACTGTATCCTTTTAATTATTAATAATTAAATATGTATCCTCTTGAATTCTGAAGTAAACCTGATTCGAAATACGTTCACACTGGAAACTAAGACCTACAGGTACTACAAAATTCAGGAAAAATCTTATAATTGGAAATAATTTTTGCCAAGTAATAAAAAAAATATCTGACATAACTGAACACGTATTTTTTAGATTTTGCGAAGAAAGTATTTAAACGGGTAAATCCTGAAATACTCTGGCACTAAACATTCAAAAAGGAAAGTACTAGAAAATCAAGACAGAAATAATTTTAGAATTTGGATACTTAACAGATAATTGAAAACGTATTTTCACAATTGTTATATTCTTTTGATTTTCTGGTGTCTGTAGTATTTGATTTTCAGTACGAGCGCATTTGGATGCGAGCGTTTGCCTCCTTCATCCGTTTCCCTCAAAGAAATGTATCTTTTCTCTAGAGCATAGGTCCTCAAACGTTTTAATATGTATAGCTCTACTCGTCGAAGAACTGTTTCGTTGATCCGTTACATTGTATCTTTAAAAGGGTGTGTGTGTGTTATGGTGGTATAGGTATCAATAAAAACTAATTATTTGTCTCGTACATGGAATTATATAACAAAGAAGTACAGGAAAATTCAATGAAATAAAGAATGATTAATTTCAATCACGACCTGAAAGTTGAAAAACAATACCAATCGTTGAATGTAAGTCACTATTAAGACATTTTAGGACTGAAAATCACGTTCTCGCTACTTATTAAAGATATTAACAATAATTGAAAACAATATTTTACATTTACAATCGAAGATAATGGGTACAAAATGTCAGGAATGGAACTGTTCGTAAGCTTACTGAAATCTGAATAATACTACTGAAATCTGAAAGCATTTTAGGGACCATCAAAAGCATGTTCGCTTCAATAGATGGTAAAAAGTAATTCAGTGCTTCTTCCGCATGTTCATTGTAATCTGAGTGCAGGTACTATTAAAAATTCAGAGGAGCGTTGAAAATGTGTTTCATAAGAACTTTAACATGGCTATCTGGTCTTCTTTTTTTTTTGTCTATGGTGTCATTAATCTCTGCACTAGTAAGAGGATTTCGGACTAAATTGTCAATAATTGGAAAACGGAAGAAGTTGTGAAAAGTCCAAAATTTTATTTATATTTTCTGTAATTGTCTGTTTCATTTCAATGGTGAATAATAACTCCGCCGGAGGACTCAAGAAAATCTTGAAGAACCGGGAATAAAGAATAGTATTCATTTTGCGCTGGTGAATGTAAACTAAATACTGCCAAACCTTATTTCTATGTACAGTGCACATCATCTGTAGAAAAAAAAATCCCTTTCGGTAGGCCTACAGGCTGAGGTAGATCTCGAAGTTTTTTTTTTATTTTCAAAAATTCAAATATCGCCTTATATGATAGCTATCGAGAAACTATTTATTGTTTTGTAGATTATTCATCAAGAGCTGTTCAACGATACCCCACAAGACATATATATACTCGCTTTGTTTCGCTTGGAGCGCTGTCCCCAGACCCCCATAGGGGGTTTGCCCCCCAGCTTCAGTGCTTTTGAGAGGATGCGCCTCCTTTATCTTAACCAAAATCTCACTGCAGCACTACACCACCATGGTATCCATCTGCACCCTCCCCCTGGGGGTTGCGACCCCTAAAGGAAGGTTTGCCCCATTTATTGTAACCTACTCTTGGTCATACACTTTCAAAGAAAATTTCGTTTCTCTACCTTCAATGATTTGGAAATTGGGTTTTTGGGGCGGCCATTTTGGATCCAAGTTGACGACTTTTTGAAAGTTTTCTTATATTGTCGTGACCTACTTGTGATGGTACAACTTCAAGTAAAATTGCATTTATCCAGCTCAAACGGTGTTCAAAATGGGATTTTGGGTGGTCATTTTGGATCCAAGATGGCGACTTTTCCCAAATGTTGTAATATTTCCCTAAACTACTCGTCATAATGCACCTTTATGCCAAATTTCGTATCTCTAGCTCAAACGGTGTGGAAAATGTTTTTAGGTCCGCCATTTTGGATCCAAGATGGCGTCTTTAGACATATCATGTAATATTTTAGTAACATACAAATAATAATGTATAGTGTTACCAAATTTGAT